>JANKYE010000012.1:7597070-7614654 GCA_032467995.1 Erythroxylum dillonii
GGTAAATAGCTGGCCACGAGATGCGCTCCACGTCCATTACTTCTAGAGACAAGTCATTCTCGTCTAGTATGATAATAGTTGGCTGTATTATTCTGACCAAGTCGACTTGATTTAAAGGATGAGAAGTTTATCAAAAGAAAATTGGATGAGAAGATTATGGCCACAGGAAAAAAGGTTCAAGTCACGATCCCAAAGTCACGTACGCTGTTTCTAACAAGAACTCGGAGGTAAATGTGATTATAGCTATGTGAAAACAAATTTATAAAGACCCTTTTTAACACTTTTGTAAATTGGCAGTCAACACTTAATTTGTTTGGTCTAGTAAAGCCTTTCGAGCCAGAAATAATGCAATCAATCCATTCGTTGGAGGAGAATGTTCTTGTGGAGTTGCTGCAAATCAATCAAATGAATCAATAATACACCAATTATCTACAAATACTGGTATCGGTGACATATATTTCATATGACAATTAAGCATAAATATTATTTTGTACACTACTTGTAAAGTTTGCCGAGAAATAGTTTTTCACTAAAATGGAATAGTATGCTAAGAGAAATAGGAAATAGCCATATAGGGAACGAATTCAAATGTGATGACTACAACAACAAAGTAAGCTTGTATTAGAGGAAAAACTTAATCAGTAAACTTACGTGGAAGCAAGGATATTACAGTAACTTGTGGAGAAGGGGGCGAGATCAGAATGACTATAGTCCGGACAAGCCGTCATATTAATTTCATGGTTGTCGTATAGCCAGTAGCCAGCACTGTTATTATTCAAGTGACCAAAGACAATGACAACCAACGAACATAAATTGTGTATTTACCTTAATCTTCATAATCATTAAGAACAAGGAAAACATAATTTCGAATGTACGGCACAACAAATACGAATAAGTTGCCCAATTTTTCAAGAAAATTGAAGAAAAGATGTGGATAAGAAGGGATTGTGGCCTATTTGAAAATATATTTATTCATTTCATATCAAAATTATGAAAAAATGATTCATTATTATATGTGGGAATATAGTATACAAATGATTTTGAACTTAATAAATATTTTTTTCTTTTGTTAATTGAGTTATAAATAAAATTTCATTCAACCCATGATTGAAAATGAATGATTAATTTTGTTTCAAACATTTAAAACTTAGTCATCATGATCAAAATGTATATTAACTTGTTTTCACCTTTTAATTATCTCAAAATAAATTCTAAATATTGGATACTTTTGGTATTATTTTCTTTTTTTCATGAGTTATCTTAAGTAGTGTAGTAGTAAAAATTTCTAAAGAATTTTGGAATATTGTGTACAAATCTTTATTAGAATTTAAGGTGCATTGCAAGAATAAAGTTTAAAATTAATATGCTTAAATTCATAGGAATGTAAATTTAATAGAACAATTAATCATAACGATGCAATGGTATTCTATTACAATTTATTCAATCAAACAAAAACATATAGCATCATCCCATTCCGTATCTCATCTTTAGTTATGTCCCACCATACATAGCCTCATTAAATCAACCATGTATCATCAAGTTAGGTCATGCCAGGGCCACGACGGGTTGGATTATGTGAATGATCAATCGAAAATATTACTCATAATAAAGAAACTAAAAGGATTGTTGATTTGTTGTGAGCATCTTAGGCGGCACTAACAAGTGATAAGTCCAACCACAATAGACGGTCAATGGCCGGATTGTAGTACGTCCATTTCAAAAACCAAAATGTTGACCAAAAGGCTGCTTACTAAGGAAATCATTGGGAGGCATGAGTAAATAAGCTTAGGAGTGAAAATGGCACCACCATCAGTTGAACGATTACTGGTGTTGTTATTCTTTGGCTTTATGTGTTCATCTGCATTGCATCCTAGTAGAATCAAACTCGATAGACACAAAGTTGACCTTCTTAGTAGTGTGTCATCTATTTCACTCCGACCAGAGTTTAAAACGCATTATTACGCACAAACGCTGGATCATTTCAATTACAAACCAGAGAGTTATGCCACCTTCCAACAAAAATATATATTGAACTTCAAGTACTGGGGTGGGGCTTACAATAACTCCCCAATCTTTGTCTACCTAGGCGCAGAGTCCCCTATTATTTACGATGCACAGGATCCTGGGTTCTTCTCAAATCTCACTGCTCATTTCTATGCTCTGCAGCTTTACATCGAGGTACTTAATATTAGAAACCATAGAGAACTATCTTGAATGTCACTAACACTTGTTGGTCATTCTTTTCACTAGCTTCGAAAGGCTCGTTAATCATTCCCATTATTGTATTCTTCCATCGCAGCATCGCTACTATGGAGACTCGATGCCTTTTGGATCCGAAGATCAAGCATTCCAAAATTCCACCACCCTTGGTTACTTAAGCTCAGAACAAGCTTTGGCAGATTATGCGCAAATCATAGTTGATGTTAAGAAGAATCTTTCAACAGAAAATTGTCCAGTTGTAGCAGTTGGAGCTTCATACGGTGGAAGTGAGTTTTAAATAAAGAAGTTTATGTGATCACTTCGTTTTTGATCTCAATACCAAAGTTTTTCTGCTCTTAAATTCAGTGCTTGCCTCTTGGTTTCGTCTAAAATATCCTCACATTGTCGTTGGAGCATTGGCATCATCTGCTCCAATTCTGTACTTTGATGACATTACACCACAAAATGGATATGCTTCTGTTGTGACCAAAGATTTCAGAGTAAAAACTTGATTATCTTCTAATACTACTGCTGAAACATTTCTTTCTTATTATTGACTTGATTACTTAATTAATCCATGGTACGTTTGTATTTGAATGGTGAAGAATGTGAGTGAGACTTGCTACAACACCATAAGACAGTCGTGGTCTGAGATCGACAGGGTTGCAGCTCAAGCAAACGGGCTTCTCACACTCTCGAACATCTTCAGCACTTGGGGGTAATGATCCTATCACTTTTCTGATATTTCTGCGAATTTCAAAACTTGTTGAGTCTTTGCTCTATCTGACCCATCTCTTAGGCCTTTGAACACGTCGCAAGAACTCAAGGACTTTCTAACTTCGGTATATAAGAGCTTGGCTCAATACGACAATTATCCGGATCATCTTGTCATGGACATCTGCAGAGCCATGGACGGAGCGCCAGAAGGAACTGATATTCTTGGTAGAGTTGCTGTGGCTCTGAATACCAGTTTAGGGAATGAATCATGCATTTATGTAGGGGAATTTGGGCTAAACAACAAGAGTGCTTGGGCTTGGCAGGTACTTCGATTAATTTAGCAAAATCTTGATACTGTTATGAGTATTGTTTGTAGTTCTGCAAAGAATTGAACTTGCTAATTTCGGTTAAATATCACAATAGATGAAGTTTGTATCTCATTTCAGAAATGTACTGAGATGGTGATGCCCATTGGTAATGGTGACAACGACACAATGTTATCAACATCTCCATTTGATATTAACAACTACACCAAACACTGCTTCGATGCATTCAAAATCGTTCCGAGGCCTCACTGGGCAACAACGGAATTCGGCGGTCATGTAAATTACTTTAATGAAAGATTATTTCTTTCTTTAATTCCATAAGTTAATTCTATAAAACATCACAGCTATTTCAATTAAATAAGATTAAATTGCACACCATCAGAATATTCTTCTTGTACAAATGGTAACTGGGTTCTCATTATATTCTAATAATATTTTTTAGAACATAACAACTGTACTTAGAAGTTTCGCCAGCAACATCGTATTCTCAAATGGACTAAGAGACCCATATAGTTCTGGAGGGTAAGTAACAAACTTCTTGTTCAATTCTGTTGTCTGTTAATGCTGTAACTTCTTTTATGTATTTCTCATCCATTCATAGAGTTCTGGAGAATATATCAGACACAATTATTGCTATACACACAGAACAAGGTACGTAAAAGTTGCTCTTCCTAGGCAGCTTGAATTCCATTTCTAAGAATCTGACCAAATGCTTGCAACGTTGAACAGGAGCACATTGCTTGGATCTACATTCTCCTCTTCCTAGTGACCCTCACTGGTTGGTTGCGCAGCGGAACCAAGAGACGGAAACAATTTCAGTTTGGATTGCTGAGTACTATGCAAAGCTTGCCGCTGTGTCTGCCCATAACATAACTCACTCTTTTGAAGTTCATTTATAGTTTTCTGATCTTGATCGATATTTACATCCCGTTTTTCTATTTGGTATCACCAGTGAAATGCCATGTGTAACAAAATAAGATACTTCTGAAAGTTCTAGAATCAGTGTGTTGTGTGTTTTGTAAATTGGACGTGATTCTATGAAAAAACATTTTACTTATCGGGTCTAGTGTTAATTAAATTATTCATATTATAATTAATTTGTTGTTGGTGTATAGAAATAATTAAATTAATATAATTTATAATAACTATAAAAATAACTAAATTAATATTTTTAAAATTTTCATCAATTATTTTGAACGTTCTGCAGATTGTTATATCAGTCTTTTAGTTTGAGTGTATATTTTAGTTAATTGAATTAATCAATAAAATAAAAATTTACACCATACCTTTTCTATTTTGGTTATTTTGAGGCGAAACTATCGTATAAATGGAGAGTTAGATTGGTACTTATGGAACGAAATTAAAGAGTAATTGCGTTGGACCTAATTGTGAGCCAAAATAATAACGGTTATTAATTTTTAATAACCGTTAATTATTAAAAATTAATTTTTAATATAAATATCGATCAAGATCAGAAAAATAAATTTCTGATTAGGTCCCAAGTTTTTTGAAGTTTATTTATAGTTTTAGATTAAAAATCTGAAGAAAATAATTTAAATATCAAGGGAGTATTGGGATTTAGAATCCAAATAAAATGCTACTACTTTTTTTAAATTATTAGAAATTTTTTAATTTCCTAACTACTTAAAAAAATAAACCAAACATGATAATATAAATTTAAAATAAAAAATTACTTTCCCAAACTAAAATCATGTTAACCTGTCGAGGCCTAATTGTTTTTGTAGGTATTCCCGTACATAACATTGTGCCTGTCTAACTGCAGGGTACTGGAAGACGTATCAAACTCTATGGTTGCAGTTTATACAACTAACGGTATGACCTCAGCCCTTTTTCTAATTTACTGTTTACGATAAAATTTGTAGACTTCCAACAATCTTGAATCATTTTTATTCTTATCGTCTTTAAATAGTTCCTTAATATATTTAAGGGGAAAACCGGAATTATCAAATGAGTTTAATGGCAACCAAAAGAGATATTAGGAAATCAAAAAGGTTGGTGATGTTACTTATAAGTCCTTGATCATTGCAGGTTCTCATTACTTGGACATACTTTCAGCAAACGAAATTGATCCAGAATGGTTGATCACTCAAAGGAAGATTGAGGTCAAGATCATTGACGCTTGGATTGCCCAGTATTATGCTAATCTACATCAATAAAGCAGATTGAAACAGGCTAAGAGGACAAATTTGAAAGCAATAGTCTTGGACTTTAGGCAGATATTTTTAATTATGGGAAGGCTAGATTGATATTCTAGTCTTACTAAAAAATAAAAGACCATCAGATATTCATGAAAGGAAGGAATCCGAATAAGCCAATGAAAAAGAGCCAAATACTTCGACATACGCAATTGAATTAACGATCCATTGATGATGCATTGGTCAATATGCAACTAATCAGTAAATAAAATATTTATTTAATTAAATAATTTATACTCAACATTGACACAGTAAACACTCAAATACTTCAAATGTCAAAATATTTTTGACTAATTTTTTTGTGTATAATTTTTTGCATAATCCAATCATTTCATCGTATATTGTTTTAATTAGACATAAAATATGTAATTAATATCTACTATATTTTAATCCAATTATATTAGTTCACTACCATTAGTAATTAATTTTGTTAATGACATTTCTAAATTATTATTCAAAGTATCATTTTACCTTGATTAAGGATTTCTCGAATCAATATAAATTGAGAACAATGAAACATTCTCCCTAATCACTTTAAAATGATGAATCATATATCGATCGTTTAACTATCTTTATATAATTCATATTATATTCAATGATTACCGACTAAGCTACCTTTGATTGGAATAAGTTATAAGTAGTATCAAACCATATTAATCCTTATAAGATATATATTAGTGCCCTCAAATTAAAGGATCACTTATACGATCATCACACATGAAAATTTTCATAGACATATAAGTAATATGTTTCAGAAGAAATTATCATACGAGATTAGTTTAGTAAACTTGTTTTATAACAAGTACCCATACGTTTATTTAAATATCTTCATACCTGAATCTATGTAATCGATTACTTTCTTTAAAAGGAAGAAACATAATATATTTTAGTTTTTTATATTATATTAATATATAGTTTAAATATAACAATAAAAATTTAGAAATAATACTTAAATATAATATAAATCTTATAATTTTGATCTTATTATAACGTCATTTATGATGTATATTTATCACATAGGTTTTATTATATTCATATAAATATGAATAAGATAAAAATATTTTTAAATAATTATATTGCAAGCACTACATCTATATAAAAAATTCAGACAACTTTGATAAATAGGACTTCTTGAAGACAGCTTTATCACTTGGTCAAAAGTTAACAAAAATTCTTTCAATACAGCTTTACACTTGGTCAGCAGTACTCAATACTGGCTAATAAGTATATTTGACAAGTAAACGACCCTACTTGTCAGACTTGTATCTAGTGTTAAGAAAAATGTTTCAATCGAGGACCACGAGATTATTCATATCGTGACTCACGCGGTGACGATTAAAGTGATATCGGCACTCACCAAATTAAGTGTATATTTTTAAGGGCACTAAAGCCTGTAATATATTTATGTATCTATAGCTATTAACTATTAAACATAGCGATTGTATACACCTATTATGTCTGTCTATATATATATATTTATATATGTGCGCGTGGGCGTGGGCGTGGGCGTGGGCGTGGGCGTGGGCGTGCGCATATATGAAAAATTTTAAAAAAACTAATTAATATTTGAAACAAAAATTATATTAGGTTCTCGTGATATAATTTTTGTTGAAAGATCAGAAAAATAAATCCAATTTATGGTGATGGAAGAACATCACTGCATGAGTATCATGACCTTTAGTTTTGTTTCTTTTATATTAGAGTTGCTTTTAATTATAGGATTGGTTTCTTTTTAGATTTTTTTTCAAATGTTATAAATTAGGCGTCAAAATTATTATCATGCGAAATTCATTCGTATTCATTAAAAAAAGGTATCATGGGCTTATGTCATTTGTGGTTCGTCATCAAAAAGTTGCACAAGCAGCAAAGAAAAAACGAAGCCATGGTTACATCGATTGCACGTGTTAGTTTGCTTTCCACCCTCCATTACTTCTAGAGACAAGTCATTCTCGTCTAGTATGATAATAGTTGGCTGTATTATTCTGACCAAGTCCACATGATTTAAAAGGATGAGAAGTTTATCAAAAGAAAATTGGATCAGAAGTTTATGGCCACAAGAAAAAAAGGTTCAAGTTAGGATCCCAAAGTCACGTAACGCTGTTTCTATCAAGAACTCGGAGATAAATGTGATTATAGCTATGTGAAAACAAATTTGTATAGACCTTTTTTAAAAACAAATTAAATATAAATTATGCATATTATAATTAATTTTTTGTTGGTGTATATAAATAATTAAATTAATATAATTTATAACAACTATAAAAATCACTAAAATAATATTTTTAAAATTTTCTTAAATTATTTTAAACGTTATGCAGATGGGTATGTCAGTCTAATTTAACGTGCGAGTATAGTTTAGTTAATTGAATTAATCAATAAGATAAACAATTTACACCTAACCTTTTCTATTTGGTTATTTTGAAGCGAAACTATTTTGTAAAATGAGAGTTAGATTATCACGTAAAGCTCATTAATTACCGCGTACTTATGGAACGATAGTTGCAAGTGCCTTGAACTTAATTGTGAGCCAAAATAACAACGAAATTAAAGCGTAACAGAGAGCAGAGATTCTTAAGAGATTTCTAAATATAACATCTAAAAGAATTAATAATATGATGGGAGGAATTGAAAAGTGAATTAACGCAAAATAATTATAGAATTGTTAATTTTTAGTTTTTTAATTATAAAATAATAGGTTTCAAAAAATAAATTCATATTTATTCGTTAACTTCAAATATAGTTTTAGACTTTTAAATGTAAGACTAGATAAGTACTAACCAATTATTGAGTAATTTAAATTAAAATTTTAGTCAGTAGAAAAAGAAATGTAGAATAGAAATATCTCTATAAATAAAAATATTATAAAAACTAAAATGTATGCTCGAAGAAAATAGGAAATAGCCATATAGGAAACAGACTGGTAATATCAGTCCAACAACGAAATAAGTTTGTATTAGATAACTTGCAAAGAAACCAACGAAGAAGCCGCGATCAAGAGGATTGTTTTTCAGAAAAGCCGTCCTATTTGATCCTCTTTGAATAGCCGGTAGCTAGTATTTTTATTCAACCCTACAAAAACAATAACAATGAAGGAAAACAAGAACAGAAATTAATATTTCAGCAGCTTCACACCTACCTTGATCTTTTTAAATCTTTCTATTTTATGCCTAACATAGCACTAGATCCTTGGAATAAGAGGCGGAAGAAGTAGATATGCTAATGATTCATGGTTATCGGTTAATAAAGAGAAAAGGAGAAATGGTTTGGGTATCGAATTTTTATTTTTACCTTAATCTTCATAATTAAATATATATCAAGGATTAGGAAAGCATTAATTTTCCAATGACAGAAAATATATGACAGAAAATAATTGATGAACTATTTAGGAAATTTGAGGATGAGATACGGATAAATAGCTTCTATACTTGGTGTCACAATTGAATCCTAATTAATAAATTAAAATATTTCTACTTGTTGTAGAGTTTTTCTATTTGTTTGTATGTCTTTATTTGTAGAGTTTTTCTCTTTATTAAAGACAAAATGAATAAAATATATTATATATACCAGGTCCTTTTAGGTGAGAGGAGCCAAAATAATCTCTTGGTATATATATACAAAAAAAATGAGGGCAATCTCTCCTACATCAATAGGATTTGACAAATATAGCAAATAAGTACAAATAGGTCAACTATACATTTAGTTAAGAAAAAAATTTTCTTAACTTATAAAAATATTATCGTTGTGTCCTTAATTATTGCAGGACCGTTGCTTCCTTAGTAATGCATGACTAGCAGGCAAATCCATTATCTTCTATACTCCCCCTCAAACTGGGACGAGGCATTAAGGAAAGTCCTAGTTTGTTCCGTAAATGCATAAAAATAGAGTGTGGTAAAGGCTTCGTAAAAATATCAGCTAATTGAGCTTTGGATGAAACAAAGTGAGTGACAAGATTGCCCATTGCAACTTTTTCTCAAACAAAGTGGTAGTTGAGCTCAATAAGTTTAGTTCGATCATGAAAGACTGGGTTCACTATCATATACACGACACTTAGATTATCACAATGCAAAATGGGTGGTTTAGTAAGCACGATACCAATATCTCGAAGAAGATAAGTGAGCCAAGTTAACTTTGCAGTTATGGATGACATGGATTTGTATTTAGCTTCAGCACTTGATCGAGCTATCGTGGGTTGTTTCTTTGCACACCAGGATAAGCAATTTGACCCAAGAAAAGTACAATAGCCAGTAGTGGACTGTCTAGTTAATGGACATCCAGCCCAATCTACATCAGAGAAAGCATAAAGGTTCAAAGTACTTTGGGAGGTGATATTCATTCCATAGTCAAGTGTGCCATTGATGTAGCATAAAATGCGCATAACGACTTGATAATGTCCTACGATCGACTCATGCATGAATTGACAAACAAAATTTACCAAAAAAATAATATCGAGTCTTGTTATGGTGAGATATTGCAAGCCGCCCTCAAGACTTCGATAAAATGTTGGATAATTAAAAGGTTCATTGCTAGTTGATGTAGTATGACCTTTGATAGCCATTAGGGTGGAGATGGGCTTGCATCCAGTCATTTGTGCTCTCTCGAGTAATTCCCTGACATATTTGATTGAGAAAGAAATATATCAGTAGATTGTGCGTGTGCTTCTATGCCAAGAGAATAATGAATTGAGCAAAGATCTTTAATAGCAAACTCACTGCTAAGTTTGTTAAGAAACCAATCCAAGAAAATAGGGTTGTTTCTTGTTAAAAGCATATCATCAACTTAAATAAGAAGCAAGAGTGTACCTCTAGGAGAGTGACAAATAAAAAGTGAAGGATCTGCAATGCTGCAAAAGAAACCAATTTCCAAGAGAAAACTGCTTAATCGATCAAATCATGCACGAGGGGCTTGTTTAAGTCCATATAAAGCACGTTTGAGTTGATACACATATGAAGGGAATTTTGTGTTCTGAAAACCTGGAGGCTGCTCCATGTAGACGGGTTTAGAGAGATAACCATGTAGGAATGCATTTTTTACTTCGAGCTGACGAATAATCCATCCTTTCATGACAGCTATGGATATAACAGTACGTATAGTCCCTAGCTTGACCACCGGAGAAAAAGTTTCTAAGAAATCCAATCCTTCAAGTTAATGAAAACCCTTCGCAACAAGGCATGCTTTAAGATGATCTAAACTACCATCAGATTTTATCTTAGTTTTGAACATCCACTTACAACCTACCACATTTATACAAGGAGTTTGTGGAACAAGATCCCATGTGTTGTTAGCATTCAGGGCATTAAGCTCATCATGCATGGCTCCTAACCAACTAGGATGTCGTAAAACTGCAGCTAATGATTTTGGTTCTTTTGGAATTTCTACATGTATGTTAGCATAACGAGGGTTTGGCTTTTTTTTACCATCCTTCAATCGAGTAAACATAGGATGTAAAGAAGTAGAATCATTAGTTGATGGGGGCCCTGCAACAAAGAAATGTTATTATTTGCAATAATATTTTTATTGGATGAACAGGTTACGTTAGGGGACATCACATGTTCTTGTGTTAATGAAACATTATCATTGAAGTTTTCACGTAGTCCAGGAAGCTCAACGTGGCTAGAGACATTTGCCTCATTACAAGGCGTAGTTGTCTCAATACTGGGCAGTTCTTCCTGCAATGTAGTCAAGGGTTCTGCTGGTGTAGATAGAAAAGGATTTGGTGGCTCATCATGTTGACTATTTGGTTGAGCAAATGAATAACTCTACAACTTTGATGATCCGATTGTATTAGTAAAATGTGTAGGATCACAATTAAAGTTGGAAGAGGAATTAACTTTAGGAAAATTAATCCACTCAGATAAGTGGTCATCTCAGTTTCATATGATTGGGGACTACATAGTCTGCTTGGATTTTTAAAAGGAAATTAAGACTTATAAAAAACTACATGTCTTGAGATAAAGATTCTACTAGTTGGTGGATACAAACATTTATAACCTTATGTTTGGTACTATAACCAAGAAAGATGCATGGGATTGATTTAGGTTCTAACTTATGTTTTCTATAATCTCCTAAAATTGGAAAACACTTACAACCAAAAATCCTCATGAAGCTATAGTTTGGATGTTTGCCAAACAGACGAAAGTATGGAGATTCCATCTTTAATGATGGAGTTGGTAGTTTATTAATCAAAAAAATTACTGTAGTAAAACAATCAACCCAATATTTAGTAGGTAAATTAGCATGGAACATTATTATAAAGCCCAATTTTGTTATACTCTTATGTTTTCTTTCTGCAAGCCCATTTTGCTCAGGAGTTTTAGGATAAGAAAATTGAAGATGAACACCTTTATTAGCTAAAAAGGAATTAAAATCTAAGCTATTGAATTCACCTCCTTCTTCACACTGGAATTTTTTTTCCAAGTTGGCACTCTATAAATTTATAAAAATGCAAAAAATATGATATTTTTCTTTAATGGATAAAACCAAGTAAATCGAGTATACCCATCAACAAAAATAACGTAATATTGAAAACCATCCGTAGACTTAACAAGAACTGGTTCCCATACATCACAATGAATTTTTGAAAAAGGTTCATCGCATTGATCATTTGTATCAAGAAAAGGAAGTCTACAAGACTTGCCCATTTGGCAACTTTCACACATAGTAGCAATGTTGTCGTTAGAACTATATTTAATAAAGTTTTTTTGAAATAAGAAGTCAATTATTAGATATTGAGGGTGTCCCAAACGATGGTGCCACCCTTCTTTATTAGTTCTTCTAAAACAGTAAGAAAAGAGAGTTGTATGTTGACCAACAAGGGCATATAGACCTCCCCGTTGAGTTCCCTTAGCTACGATTTCTTTTGTTCGTTTGTCCCTAATCACAAATCCAAGATCATCAAATTCCACATAAAAGGTAAATCTTTTGTAAAATGGCTTATAGATAAAAGATCCATTTTGATATTAGGCACAAGCAATACCTTTTTTAATGTAAAATTAATATTTTCACCATGTATAATTGAATCACCAGTGTGTGTAATGTCAAGAGTATCACCATTTCCTATCATTATATCATCACGTCCTGTGTATGGTTTAATATTAGTCAACTTACCAGGGTCATTAGTCATGTGTACTAAGGCTTCACTATCTGGGTGCCATTCATAAGTTTGAGGAGTCTCAATGGCAAGAGCAGCCAAGGCAGTAGGTATATCTTTAGATTGATATGCATGATTAAATTGGTTGAAGCAATTTAAAGCAGTATGATTCTTCTTATCACATATTTGGCATATGATTTCTTATTTCTTGTGATCATGTTTGGCTAAGGCTTGTCCATTCCTAGTCACAGATCCATTATAAATGTTCCTTTGTTGATTTTCTGTGTCAGGCAAAAAAACAATACCTCCTTTATTTGTATAAGACCTGTTTCCTTGAGCAAAGCCAAGACCTCTAGAGTTAAAGTTATTAGAATAGTTACCTCGTCATCGATTTTGATTCCCATTAGTTCGCTGACCAAAGAAGGTAACTTATGGTGTGTCATGAATATTTTCACGATGAAGTTGACTACGAGTTTCGTGACCTTGAAGGAGTGGCACGATTTCACGATATGAAGGTACCGGTGGCTTCAGCATGGTGGTAACAAAATTCTCATATTCTTTGCCTAAGCCTTGAAGTAGCCAAAAAACCTTGTTTCTATCGGACACAAGTTTGTCAATGGCTGCAAGGTCATCATATATAGATTTTAATTTGCAAATATAATTATTCAAAGAGTCAGTACCTTTGCGTAGGATTGTCATTAATCGGTTTATTCCACACTCCCTCTCTTGAGAACTTTGTGCAAATGCATCTTCAAACGCAGTCCAAAATTCTATAGCACTGTCAAGTCTAACAACAAGTCCAAGAACCTCTTCACTTAAGGTTCAGGTAATCCAACCACGAAAGAGACGATCAAACTGTTTTCAAGCAATAAATTTAGGATTGGGTATATCCTTGGCTCCTCTGGCTGAGCCATCTTAGGAGCTCACAATTTATGGAGATGGCATTGGAGTTTCTCCATTAAGAAATCCATACATGGCTTTATAACATCCCGATACACATGTTAAGACTAGAATAGTAAATTAAGAAAAATTTATGTGAAATTAGGAAAATGCACGTCATGCATAAGTTAATTGTGACATACATATTTATCTCTGCACATTCATATGATTGTACATGCATTCATTGACATTTTCAGGTAAATTGGTTTATAAATGGAAATTGTGGATTTAATTGAAGTGTATTAAATATAATTTGGCAATTTTTGTACATTTCGGGTATTTTGCAATTTTTGGTGACTTATTTTAAGCTGAAAATTTATGTGGTGATAATAGTTATTATTTTAGAATTTTTAGTGAATTATGAATTAATTATCTTGAAAATTAAATTTGGTGTGTATTAGAGTTTTTTTCGCATTTTTGGAGACATTTTGGATATTTTAAAATTTTGGTGAATTATTTTTTAGCCGAAAAATTATTTGGAGAGTCATAATATTATTTTGGATTTTTGGTGATTTTTTTTTAAAGTTTCAAAAATTTGGGGGTTTTAAAAAAAGAAAGAAGAAGAGACAAATGGGAGGGTGACACATGGCCCATATGCATGGGTGCCATGTGTCATTGCATTGTTAACCCTCATAACACTTTTTTTGTAGTTCTCGGTGGTCTACACCGAAACCACCCACAACCATTGTTTTGCTTCTTCTTGTCCTTGTTTTCTTCCCCATTCACCCAAACCTATTCTTCACTTGAAATTTTTGTTGAATCAAGTAAGTTATGTCTTAAGCTTTACTAAGTTGTGTAAAATGACTTTGATGATGGGTTAGTGTTAGAGATGAATATATGCATGAAATGGATTTAGCAGTAGAGTTTCAGTGATGGCAGAAAATATTGACTTCTCATGTTGCTTTGTTGATTTGTTGTGTATTGCATGCCTACATAAAAATGAGTTTAGAGCTAAGTTTCTGGTGATACTATGATGTGGGATATGAGTAACGTGCTGGTGTAGTGAAACTAATCCTATAAAAAAATGATGAAAACACAGTGGAGAGAATAGGCTTGAAGTTTCGATTTTGCAGTCAATAGTTTATGAACTTGTAGGTGATTGATTTTGAACTGTGAAAGGAGTTAAATGAAGTTAAAGAGTGGATGAAAAAAAAAAGAAAGAATATGCATTGGAGGGACATTTGGGAAATTGAAGATTTACAGTGGAGAGAGAGTTGAAGAAGGTAGAGAGAGAGGGAGAAGTGGAATGTGGGATATGTGATATTTGAAGTGGATGGTATTTCTGAATTGTTTTGAGGTTATGATGAGTATTGATGAGATAAAAATAAGTTTAAAAGTTATTTCAGATAAATAACATGAGGTTGAACTAAAAAAAATAGAAAAATGGCAATAGGAAAAGGAAGAAGAAGATGATGAATAGTGTGTGTTACGTTGGTGTTTGAAATGTCATTTTGAACTAGAGTTGTTTTGTTGCATAGCTTGAGTTTTTGCCTATAACTTTTGTATCCGAACTCCAAATAACTCCAAAGTTGAATCAATGATTCCTAAGACATTTTTCTTTCTTCTCATAAAAATTTACTGCTATCTGAATTAATTTGAGAATGATTGATAAGGTGAAAGTGTGGAAGTTTGCTGGAATGTTATGAATTGGAAAATTTTCATGAACATGTTTCGGTTTTCTAATTATAACTTGAGCTGTAGATTTCTGAATGAGTTTGTTTTTGATTCATATTAAACTAGAGATATATTTCTACAATTTTTGTGAAGAGGTTGAATTTTAATTCTATCTCTATGATTTTCAAAATTGGCATGTAAGTGAGTTGTCACTTAAGCTAAAACACTGTTAGGGACAAAAATTATATCCTATAGTTATTGAATAAAATGTATTGATGTGGGCTGAATTAGGCTGAGTTGTCTTCACCAAAGTTGTAGATTATTCTCTTATCTTTAAATTGGTATAAAGTTTATAATTTTTGGACATCGGAGCTGAAAGATATGAATTGTGCAATTAGAGGGTATGATCATGTACTAGCTAAAAGTTCAAATGTGCACAACCTATGGTATTTTGTTCATAACTCATTGAATACTGAATCAAATTGGATGACCTTGGAGTCATTAGAAACTTAAGACACTGTAAAACAACTTTCTAGAAGGAAGTTTTGCCTAATTTTGTCATTTACCCTATCAGATTAATTATGCAAAGTTGACCCGAAATCATGTGGGTAGAAAATCTGAAGTGGTCAATTAGGTTATGAAATTGATTTCTCATTGTTTTATTTTGGTCCAAATTATAAGTACCAAATGATTTTAATGAGGGCTTTGATATCTGATTGTTTTGATGATGAGAATTACTATAAGATACCTGGAATTGTCATTGAACATCCATTGTGCATACTTTCTATACCATGTGCATAAAAGAACACTTGTTCATTTGTGCAAAAATATGATATTTGTAAATGTGTTTTGTATGATCTAGAGGAGCCAAGTGGACGCCAGATAAACATTGCCAGACCATCCAGACAATAGCATATTGGAGCGTTCAGTAAGTTAACCCAGATGATTTCCTAGGATTGATTTGATTTGAATTTAATTTGATTTATTACACTTCCATTATTATTAAACTGTTTGTGAGTTGTTTCTAGATTCTGGACCTGAGGTCTGAGGAGTTTAATAGTTGGGCATGTATTGGGAGTGTTTTGATTTGATATGAATTTAACATTTGATTCTCAACAAAAGTGAAATGTCGGGCTTAGGTCCGATGACTGTGAAATCTTGTCTGAGCATTTGTATAAGATTGTGATATATGAGATTTTCTGAAATTGTTGCATTTCATAAAATGCATGTTCAGATAAAGGCGTTGTGACTTGAGTTGGCAGTATGAAACACTTCCACATAGAGCTTTGCTCCGTAATTTCTGATTTTACACGTAGAGTTATGCTTCGTGATTTTGTTTGACTAAGCTCTATGGGTTGGTATTTGTATAAGTTTTTGAATAGGCACTCGGTCACAACAATAAGAAAGAATGTGAGTCTCATGCATATAATATGATAAGACTGAATTTATTGAATGATTTGCAAAGCTGAATGAGTGATAAATTGATGTGATTTATTTGCTATACTTAGCAATGTAAACTGTGTGATCTTATGATACACTATGTTGTGTGAACATCTAGTATGTATTTATGATCTGAATGTGTGTCTGCGACATGTGTATTATGTGTTTGTGATCTGGTGAAATCATCAATGATAGTTCACTCATTGAGTTCGCAAAACTCATAAAAATTGCAACGTGGTTTTTCATATACGAGACAGGAGACTTAGTGTTTATTCTGGATTAGAAGAACATTTTGAACTAAGTCATGGCTCAGAGGTTTGACAGCTGGCCCCAAGTGCTGTATCTTGTATTTTGTAGTTTTTGTTAGAACCTGCACGAGGTTGTGTAAATATTTGTCTTAAGGAAACAATGTAAATTTTGTGGATAGACGAAATGAATGTTTTAAAAAAATTTACTGACTTTCAAATGATGTTAGTTGATGCTATGTGTAAGTTGGATTTGGTTTTGCTCTAACATGCCATTATCATAGGATATGTACTTGAATGTCCCTGAATGTTTAGGTATGTACCCTATGGTAGTGGGATGTTGCAGTCTTGGCTCTCAATTAATCTAAGTATCTGAGTCCTCCATAGCAAATAATTGGTTTGAGTCAAATGAAGGGAAACAAAGTTTCCAATATTCAAGGTTGCAGGATATGTGTAACACTTCATACTAGGGGTTAGAATATTAAGAAAATTAAGGACATTTTATGCTTTGCATATTTGAATATTTGCTTATTTGTGCATAAGCATTTTGGACACATATAATTATTGTGCATGCATTTATGACATTTTACGGGTATAATTGAGTTATTGAATGTGATTAAAAATGTGATATGACAATTTTGGTGTATTTAAGGTATTTTGAAATTTTTGGTAAATTTTATAAATGTATTGAAATTTTGGACCAATCCTAGTGTGACACGTGTAATGATTTAATATGGACTAATGGCTTGCATATGTGGTGACATGTGGTAGTCTTAATTGGATGACACATGTACTTCATGC
>JANKYE010000012.1:7684269-7699057 GCA_032467995.1 Erythroxylum dillonii
GACTATTTTATAAATTTAAAAAATATCCCGAAACGGTATCCGGTACCGACCGGTACCGGTACAGTTCCGTTCCAGAGCCCAATCCGGTACCAAACCCGGTACGATATTCATAATATTACTTGGAACCCGACAATCTAATCCTCGGTGAGCGTCAATAGACACTGCAGGAGAAGAAGATGATGAAAGTAATAGGAGAAGGTGACAGCTAAGTTGTCACTAGACTTCAAAAAAATTATAACCTAATACTAACACTAAAATTAAAGATCACGGTTAGGCCTATCCGCCTTCTTATCAAGACACTTAAGATATGCATCAAAGTTAAAGTGATATCTACTAAATTAAATGTTAGTTTGTGCTTTTAGACTTAACATTTACTTTAGACTTGCTATTTCATTAGTGTAATACTATACTTATGTATAATTGTATAATTACAAAAATGTAAAATTGACGTCATGGAATATTTCATTAATTAATAATTTAACTATATTATCTTAATTATTAAAGTTAGACATTATAAGAACACGAAAATAGTGTTTCTTATTATATAAAAGAAATGATCATTTTTGAAATATTCAAGGTTTAAATTTTTTGAATTAAGTGACAATTTTTAAAACCTTAACAATTCATTTCAAAAAGTTAAAATTTCCTTCATTACTTAATAAATAAAAATCTCACGTCTATTATATATGTCCAAATTTTAAAATAATTTTTTAAAATAAATTAAAAAATATTTTATATAAAATAAAAATCCACGTAGAATGTAGGTCCCAAACAATGGATTGTTAGGCGACACGTGGGACAAAATGCAAGGGCCGGGACATCAATTTCCCGGCGGGACCAAAAACCCTAATTAACCTTTGTCTAACGACTAGAACCACCGCAGCTGTCTCTTGTTCACTAGAGTGTGCTTTCTTGTATTCCATAAAGAAAAAACTTTATTGGTCGTTCTATTAACCCAGATTGGAAAATTTTCATCTTGGGGTCTGGTTCAATCCAACAAAGAAGGGCTCATCAAAATTGGGTACAATTGGTTACCAAGTTTCAACTCTTTTTAAGCGTTTATGATGGCGGAGGAGGAAAGGAGCTCGGAAAGTGATTACAAGTCGGAGAATGAAGGGAAGAAAGATTATAGGAGAGGAGGGTACCATGCAGTTGCCATTGGAGACACGTTCAAGAATGAGCGTTACGTGGTGCAGAGTAAGCTTGGTTGGGGTCATTTTTCCACCGTCTGGCTCGCTTGGGACACTCAGAGATCGGTACGTCTGTGTGCTTTTGTGTGTATTTTAGCTGACATTGCTTGGGGGAAGAATGATTAAAATGTTTTGATTTCTGTGTTTCTACTTGTTTGATGTTGAAAGAATTCATTTTGTTCATTCAAAGTAAAAAAAAAAAAAAAAAGATTGTCTTTTAGATAATGTGCGTAAAAGAGTTCATTTTGTTCCTTCAAAAGACAAAGAAAAGATTCGATCTTTTAGATAATGCGATCAAAGGCAGATTATGGAAGGAGAAACCTTAATTAAACATAAAGCACTACGGTTTATTGGCTTGTTGTGAGTGAGAACAGAGGAAATTATTTCAGTTTCTGGTTGGTGATAGAATAGAGGAGTAGAAACAGAATGCAGTAAGCCTCTTCTAAGAGTTTTCTAAGAGTTACAAGTTATCTACTGTATTATATTATCATCCTGGGAAACAATATTTACTTCATCTTCGTTTCATTGTGAAAATGATTCATGCATTTCTCATTATTTTTCTTCTTTTAACTCCTCACCAACATTAGAAGTTTATTGTTTGTAGTGTTATGTAGCTTTAAAAGTTCAAAAGAGTGCTGAACGCTATACTGAGGCTGCAATGGATGAGATAAAGATCCTCAAACAGGTTGCTGAAGGAGATCCAGATGATAGAAAATGTGTTGTCAAGCTTTTGGACCATTTTAAGCATTCGGGTCCCAACGGACTGCACATATGCATGATTTTTGAGTATTTGGGAGACAATCTTTTAACCCTCATTAAATATAGTGATTATCGAGGGGTACCTCTACACAAAGTTAAAGAACTATGTTTTCATATTTTAGTAGGTTTGGATTACTTACATCACAGGCTTTCAGTTATTCACACTGATTTGAAGCCAGAGAATATCTTGCTTATATCAATGATTAATCCCTCCAAAGATCCCCATAACTCAGGTGTGCCTCTTGTCCTTCCAGCCAGCAAGAATAACAATATTGCTGCTGGATGTCATTCTCCCATAGAAAGTAAGAGTGTAAATGGTAGTTTGACAAAGAATCAGAAAAAGAAGATAAAAAAGAAGGCTAAGAAGGCAGCTCAGAGTTTTGAAGGACAGGAAGCTTCTAAGGAAAATGAGGCTGATCCCAAGACATATTTCCGTGAAGGTTCTGCTGTTGATGCAAAGTTGAGTGATGATTTTGTTGAAGAACAGCCAATCAAGTCTTCTTCTGATGGTGATTTGGCAAAGAGTGAGGAAAAGAAGGATACTTCCCTGAAATCACGTGGTGATAGGAGGAGGAGCTCTTCTTCCACAAGGCAAAAACTGTTGGCAGCTGTGGATGCCAGGTGCAAATTGGTTGATCTTGGAAATGCTTGTTGGACATACAAACAATTCACAAGTGATATCCAGACTAGACAGTATAGGTGTCCGGAAGTCATTCTTGGATCAAGATACTCGACTCCAGCTGATCTATGGTCCTTTGCTTGCATTTGCTTTGAGTTGGCTACTGGTGATTTACTTTTTGATCCTCAGAGTGGTGAGAAGTATGGTAAGAATGAGGTATGGCCACACAAGACACTTTCCTACTTTGTTTTTCCTTAGCAGTATCTTTTTATGCTACATGAAGAGGTTTTTGCTACATCCTGTCTGACATTCTTTAACCTCCTTGATTGATATTTACAGGACCATCTAGCATTGATGATGGAGCTTCTTGGTGTGATTCCACGGAGGGTGAGACTATAACATATGCTATGCTAATCTAGAATTCAGGAAGAAAGAAAGAGAAGTTCATTTGCAATTATATTTGCCTCTTATTATATTGAGACATTTTAATTGTGCCAATTGTCAACTGCTATTTAACTCAAACTTTCTGAATCATATTGTCGACATGTTTTCTACAGTTGTCCTGGCATTTTACTCTTGTGATATAATCTTTTCAGATTGCATTAGGCGGTCGAAATTCCCAAGACTTCTTCACCAGACATGGAGATTTAAGGAATATCTGTAAATTGCGGTTTTGGCCACTCAATAAAGTGCTTATGGAGAAGTATAGTTTCAATGAGCAAGATGCAGCTGATATGACTGAATTCATTGTTCCCTTGCTGAATTTTTCACCTGAGAAGAGGCCAACTGCAGCAGACTACCTTAATCATCCATGGTTAATCTCAAGCCTTCATGTGCTTGAGCCTTCTACTCCAAATCTTGAACCTAAAGCAGTTGTTGTGGACGAGTGTGGAAACAAGAAGGGGGAAATGGAAGCTGGAGTTGTTGTTGGTGATGGAAATTGAGGGTCTTCCAGTTCCTGAGAACCTGAACTTGAGCTAAAGCTTTCAGATTACGGGGCATTGATTTGTGCTACATTTTCTTACCATTCTTTTTGTTTGGTTTTCCTCACGGCATTCTTTTGAGTCCCATGCCGTTGAGCGGAGATGTAAATAGGAACATGAGTGTTTGAAAGATATCTGTTTCGTCCAATTTTTTGGTAACCTTGATTGGATTTATTCACTGAATTCCTTTGGAGCTTCATCTCTCGCTTTTTTGTCCAAATACTTCTTCTGAAGAGATGTCCATTAAAATTATTAATGCAAACAAAATCACGATGGATAGAGATGGATATGGAGACGTTGATGGGAACGTAAAAAAAAGAAAGAAAGAAGGTTAGTAGTAAGCGCCGCCCTATATATAAAAACATAAAATTATAAAGAGAGTAATAGTGCTACTGTCAACTCAATCTGCCGAGCTAGTAAGTAGCAAGACTCTGCTCCAACACACTAACTTTCACAAAAAGAATCTAAAATGGCCTTGGATGTGAAACCAAATCCTGGAGGAGAAGAAGAAGGAGAAGGAGAAGGAGAAGGAGAAGGAGAAGCAATTGACGCACCTGCTCACCACCCTTCTCCTCCGCCCGATGAGGTCTCAACATCAATCCAACGGCTCTATTTTCTTTAACCCTATTCATGAAGTTAGGGTTTGTGATACATAAAATATTAGAAATTTGCTTGTCGGAATAGGTTGCCCTATTCGTTTTGCTTAACATAATTCAGTAATTGAACTGTTCTGCCGTAAACAAATAATTTTCATTTTTTGTTGCTTGGCTTTGCATTTTCGATATTTGAGGCATTTACTGGTGGCTGGTGCGGGAAAAATCAATTTTGATTTGTTGTATTGCTGCAGTTGTTTGATGTATTAACGACGGTTGATCCTAGTTATGTGATTTCTTTGATAAGAAGACTTATCCCCATCGACACGGGGAGCAAAAGCAACCATGATAAGATGTCCAATAGCAGCTGGATGGACGCAAGTGAATTGCCTCCTTCTGGAGAAGAAAATGGGCATAACATTATGGATGTCAATCAACCTTCTTGTCAAAGAGAAGATGGGGACTTGTTAGGGGAATATGATATTTGGGAAGAGCACGGTTGTGTTCTGTGGGATCTTGCTGCAAGTTCAACTCATGCGCTACTAATGGTACTTATTTTAGCTTTGTTCCCTTGTATCAATATTTCGTCTTTTTCATTGCAAGCTGCATGGCCTTTTGATTTTGGGAATATGGCTTAAGCTAACATTGAAGCCATCATCGTGATCGTGTGTGTTTTTCATGAAGCCCATGTAGGACTTCTACTAGCATCTCTGATGCTTAGCAAATCTATGTTTGAGTCTCAATAATTCCGTCTTCTTGGAAAAACTATATGAAAATTACTAGTGAATTCACAGGCAGGCACAGTATCCACTATTCAGCAATGATTGGAGAAGTGAAGTGAGGAACGCCGTTTACTAAATGATGTAATATCATGGGCTTTTAGTGAAACTAGTAAATGCGTAGAAGTTTTACCTTGCTAGTTGTTGTGGCAAACTATCATTTTATCTTTATAGTTTCATTGACTGGAACGTCCTAAATATTCTTGTCCAGGTGCAAAACCTTGTACTTGAAGTGCTTTTGACAAACCTTAAAGTTTCCCAATCAGCACGTGTTACAGTAAGGCTCATTATCACTATCTTGAAATCCTTTTGATTTTAAGTTCAATTTCATTATTTCCTCTTGATCTATGGAATTTGTTTCCTCATTTTCGTGTGGGTTCACGGTGAGGTTTACTCAATTAGTTTTCTGAGATTCGATGCTTTGGGTTTGACTGTATCTTTCCTTTTTTCTTCTTTCTCAGGAAATCTGCCTTGGCATTATTGCAAACTTAGGTTGCCATGACGTTCCGATGAAGCGTATAGTCTCCACAGAAGGGATGATTGAGCTCATTGTTGATCAATTGTTTTTAGATGACACACAATGCCTTTGCGAAGTGTGTCGGTAATTTGCACGTATTCAAGTTTTGATTGTTTCATAATTCTTTTTGACCTTTATATTGCCATTATGATCTCGGCATATCTGATGCTAACCAAGGACTGTTCTCTCAAATTTTAGTTATATGGAGAAATTTATCCCTTATTCTGAAAAGGCATGATACTGCTTTATGTTAAATTGTTCCTTGACATTTTTCCTTTTCTTCACCTTATTCTCCTTTATCCATTTCATTCAATAAATTGTCCTTGGCATTTTCTTTTAATTATTGCAAGAACATGAAGGTTTACTTCTCACGGGGCATTACACAAATCACACTAGGGCATCCATTTGTGTATAGATTTTCATTACTTGTGAAATTGTTCACATTCCTTCTCTCTACATATGAAGGGATATCACTTTTATTATTGCTATCATTCGATGCATTTAGAGTTTTCATAGAAGTCTTTTGAATTGCTTGTGGGTTTTTATTTTAAAGCCTTAATTTCTATTTCTAAAATCCAAACCCTTAATTTATTATCACTTACAATTTGATTATCCAGGAAAAGGGACACAAATTGATTTTTGTTTTTACTCCTGCTTTATACCATTTTTCACACATTCTATTCTGACACAGGCTCTTGTCTTTGGGTCTTCAAGGCAGTGAATCTAATACTTGGGCTAAAGCATTGCTTTCCGAGCATATTCTGGGTCGTCTTATGTGGATAGCAGAAAATACATTAAATGCACAGCTGTCCGAGAAGGTAACTGAAAATTCTGTGCAAGATTTTGTATCTGCCTTCTGTCAAACAGATGATATATAAGCAAGTTAAGTTTTTATGTTCTTTTTTTATATATAAGTGCCCATGCTAATCTAATCGTACACATTTGTAATATTATACATAATGAAGATAACACTTTGAAGGAAGTTGGATTTCTCTTTCCGGACTTCCTCATAGCCATTAGATTGAAACTTTAGGAAATGGTCATTGATACCAAATTATTGGAGTCAAGCTTCTTGATTGTTTTGTGGAAAATCTTGGATGGATATGAACTAATGAAAAAACGAATCCTTAAAATTTTTATATGATGCACAATCTTGAAACATATCCTCTGCATTTGAACAAAGTTTATCGTGCTTTATGTGATCTTCTCCATGTTGTTAATTGCAACATGTAGGGTCAGTTAATATTTTTATTGATAAGGTTCTAATAAATGAAATCTTTTAACTTTTTTTTGATAAGTTGTGAACCTTGCTAATTTCCTTCATTATTACTTGGACATATACACAAAGAAGACCCCAATGATATGTAATTCTTTATAGAACAGTTAAGTTTTTGCTTTATCCTATAGCTAAACGAGCTTCCTATTTGACAGATTGTAGGATTGCTGTTGGCTATCCTTGAGAGCCAAGCCGAAGTTTCATGTCATCTTCTTTCAACGATGATGGGGCTTGGTTTACCAAGCTTATTGATCAATCTCTTAGCCTTTGAAATGAGGAATTTAACTAGTGAAAGAGTTTCTCAGAGGTATGACATAATTTTAATTTTATCCAAAGATTGGACATGAATATTTTACTATTTTCTGATGAATAATTTGTTGTTTCTATTATAACAAAATTTTATCCATTAAATTTTTTTTTGAAAACATTGATCACATTATTTGTTTTAGGTTTGCTCATATAGATATCTTGTTCTATGTTTTTGGTAAAGAGTTCTGACCTCAGATGAATTTATCTCTTGGCAACTCATTTTATCTAGGTTCATCTCTTGGTAACTTTCTGAAACTCTTCTTTCCTGAATTCTAATGTTTTTGCTCTCTATTGTGCTAATATTGGAAGTAGCTGTTGGAACTATTTTAAACTGTGAAGAAATGATTGGAAGGCTGGCGTAGCTAACCACAAACTATGCAGTTGAAAACTTACACCTTATCCTTTTGATGTTCAAATGAATAAATGGTATATTTAATCCAAGTTATTTAATATTATTTTATTATTAATTGTACAAAATTCTTGTTAATTATTTAATAATTTAGTAAATATTAATTATATTAAACATTGTTCTATTCTATTTGATTTGTCTCTTCTTGTAATACCTGTATATCAATGGCATTATAATACTGGTTTATACTGTGCCTATTGCCTGGAATTAGTTGACAGGATGCTTATTATTGGTTAACTTGCTTGTCAGATTAATATTTTTATTTGAATATTCATGTTACCTGATACTCTCTCTGTCTCTTTAAGAGTCACGTATATTTGCACTTTCCTTTCTTTTCTGTTTGCTGCTCAATCTATATTTCCTCAGGTACTCTGTCTTTGACGTGATTCTTCATGCCATTGAAGCTCTCTCAACTTTAGAAGGACATTCCCAAGAAATTTGCTCTAACAGGGAACTTTTTAATATAGTTTGTGAATTGGTCAAACTGCCAGATAAGGTTGAGGTATGTCCCATTTGTAGAATTATTGGAAATCTCTTTTTGTCAATGTTTTTGAGTTTTTCATTGCTTGTAATTAGTATGTTGGAGCTAAACTTGCAGCTGTTTTGATGAAGTGGGGGCATATTTTGGCACAAAACTACCTATGTGCCTGCCAAATAAAGCTATTAAATACTTGCAATATGTAATATTAATTATTCGATCATCATAAAGATTATCTCAATTGTTATCCATCAGGAGACCCTATTATAAAAACCAGAGAATATTTAATCGTTCTTAATTTCAAGTATTTGGACCATAGAAAAGAATTTAGGCTTGAATTGCAAGTTGTGAAATTTTCGTGTGATGATCATGGAGAAGCATTAAAGATTGTTCCCCATATATTTTGTTATCTATTGTTGATGATGTGGTGCTTTTATTTCTATGGAATGTTTAAGGCTTTGTATTTTTTTTCCTTTCTGTAATCCTTATGTTTAATTTTTGCTACTTTTATTTCATTTTTAATGTGGCTTAAATAGATGAATTTACATAACAAAATATATTTTTGAAATACTGTACAAAGTACAGGTAAAAAGTCTAGTAACAATAAATATTACTGCAGGTTGCCAGCTCTTGTGTTACGGCTGCAGTTTTACTAGCGAATGTTCTGTCTGATGTACCAGATCTAACATATGATATATCTCAGGGTAATCCCTTCATATCACTGGAAATCCTTCTTTTCTTTTTGGATCATAATTATATATCGGACCCCATATTGAGATAGAGATGACACTTGGGATATGTTCAGATTTGCCTTTCTTAGAAGGCCTGCTTGATATACTTTCTTTTGCTTCGGATGACTTGGAAGCACGGAGCGCACTCTGGAGCATTATGGCAAGGTTATTTGTCCGCATCAAGGAAAATGAGATGAATCTATCCACTCTGCATCAGTACGTCTCGGTTCTATTGGCAAAATCTGACTTGATTGAGGAAGATCTTCTTGATCGGCAGTTGGATAATCTCAGTGGAGAATCAAATAACTCATCTAGTTCTACCACAAAATTAAATGCCAGATACATAGCTGTATCCTGTTTTTGAAGTCTGTTAGCTTGGAGTGAGCAATGCAAAACTTTGATTTAAGAAGCTTCTATGTGGCCAAACAATCTGTGATTTTTGTATTATATTTCTCCTGTTTCAAAGCAGTTTTGCAGTGCCATGTTTTCCTTTACTTCTTACAGATTCAAAGAATAATCAGTATTCTAAATCAGTGGACTACTTCAAAGGACTCTCTTGAGCAGGGAAGGGAACGTATTGAAGAAGAATTTCATGTAGATGACGTAAATGTCCATAGATTGTTTGATTGCTGCTGTAAACATATTAGGTAAGCTGCATCTCTTTCTCTCTGCAGTTACTAGGTTCCTCCAATTTTAAATGGCAAGAAAGCCATGAGATAACGAGCGGATTGGCAAACATCTCATTTGATACTATAAATGCAATTTCCTTTCACATGCGACTTATACTTGAAAGCGACAGAAATTGGGGTTTTGCAATTATGTTCTAAATGTAACAACAATCTGTGCCCTTTTTTCCCAGGTCCACAGTTGCTGACATTTAGTAAAATGAATGCTTGAAATATCCTGCAATTGCTTTTATATCCAGAAATCTCAGGTTTTGTGATGTCTTGCCCCCAAAATTCTAGACACGAGGCTTTGGTAGGAGGAATTCATGGGGGAATCTTTGTAGACTTTATATTAGGAATTGAAATCCTCATCTGTGCCCAACCAGGTTCTTTTTTTTTTCAACAGTCATTATTAGAAAGACTCCTAAAATGACCGTGACCTTTTATTTTAACAGTAAGGTGTGTATTAGGTATTATATACCTTTTGTTTAGTATGTAGTCTGTTCTTTCACCAACACCATCTGCTTTGTAACAGATTTGAGTAATTGAGCATCTGTAAATGAAGAGAATTTGTTTGGTTTCAGTAATCTTTAAGCATTTGTGTTACTACCAGTAACATTTCATTGCTACATTTCATCATGCAACCAAAGCTTGTCTGATATCTGATACAACCATAAAAAGCAAGAGCAAAGATAAGGGCATACTTGTGAGAATCTGTGACTATATGCAAACTGAGCATTCCTTTCAGAGGTCAAGCAAGACCATGAAGTCTCATCTTTTTCCCAAGGAAACAAAACCAAAGAAGATGTAAATTGACAAAATGCATGATGCAAGGAACAAACCAACTTGGGCACTGAAGCATCTGGACATGTGGGGCCATTTTAAGAACGGAGACTCACATGAAATCTTCAATCAAAGGCTGATAGAAAAGTTTATATGCTTCCATAACTTCAAGATACCACATGGCTTCTCGATCTGGAAATGCTGAAAGATCAACCATCTTATGAACCTGATGGATTTAAAACATTCATTCCGAAAGAACTAATTATTTAGTGATGATTGGAACAATAATGGAATATAAGGAAAGCAAAAAAAAAAAAGCGTTCACCTTGATCATGGGGTTGTCACCGTTGCGAACAAAATAACCACCAACAACCATCACATACATTCCTGTGGGTGTAAGATGAAAAATGTCTATTGTAATTAATACAGACAATGTATATGATGAAATGTGCCAAAGAGTAGTCGGGACAATACCTGCATCCCAGCGGCGGGGGAGGAATTCGCCGGCCAGGGAAAGCTCGATAATACCGGTGGAGTCATCGAGAAATAGACGGCCGTCGTTGGAGACCAAAACGCCCTGTAACCAGGCGCGTTGGAAGAGAATGCCACCCAGAGTGAAGGCGTTCTGCGAAGGTGTTTGGCGGGCATCATTCAGTTGGACGCAGAAAACCTTCAGAGCCGCTAAGCTGTAATCCATCTGACAGAGCTTTATGGACAAGTTTGATTCGTCACAAAGAAATAAATGTGTTTAGGCTGAAGAGTCGAAGCGAAGGACTTGGGCTGCCGTTTCAAATTTGGAACTCACCCGTAAGATTGACTTTTTTAGTTGGAAAACTTTTCTTAGTACGGGCAGAAACTGCAGTTTTTATGTTTTGACGAGAAACTCTAAACTCTAAACTCTCTTGAATGCACCCAATCACCGGAAATCGAACGCCACTCCTCTAAGGGCTGGGCTAGTTGGGCAAATTTTGATAATGCTGTGGTTTGTGGATGGTATCGAGACATCTTGTTGAAACACTGAAAAAGTACATCTTTTTGATTTCACGATAAATAAAACTTTGATTTATATGATTTAATCAAAGTCGAAAATCTCCACAACTTTGAATCATGCTTTTACAGAGCAATACATACAACGTTACAAAGAACAACCAAGTTTTAGGACATGGTAGTTGTAATAGAATGATCAAATATAGTAACTAGAATCCATTAAACATTCCTAAAACTAAAAGATGAGGGATAGGCCAGCAGTAAGCAGATCGTCTGCTATTAGTTTGTTTGCAGCTTCTGATGGGTGGAAACCATCCCAGAAGACGTATTCTGTAGCATTCTTGCATGTTCCTACTGAGTCAGCGTTACACAATATTGATGTTTCCAGTAACCCTGTTCCGCAACATGCCTTTCTTGCCTCTGCAAATCCTGCAAACCACAAATTACATATCACTTAATTCTCCCCTGAAGCTTTCTTGGAAGACCCAATAAGAGTTTAGTTCCAATCACTTATAGAGAATCTCATAGGTTTACGTATTTATATTAGAATGTATCTACCATAATCTTCAGGCTTTGTAACAAGGTCGTGGAGAGGTTGGTAAATGTCCATGACAATCAGATTGACGCCTGAAAGCTTTTTTTGCAGGATTTGAGATGTGACATTAAGCTTGTTGTTGAAGTACATTGCATCTTTGTTTAACTTGACCACACATTCGTTACTATCTGTTCCAAATATGGTTATGGTCGCCGGCAAGCATCCTAATGGGGGCAATGTTGTTACTCCAATTTTCCTTGCTCCAAGTTCATATAGGCCCTAGACACGTTATGTGGTTTCAATAATATGCTTTTATCAAATGGAACGAATAGAAGAAAAGTAATTAGAAACTACCTGAATGAAATGGGAGTAGGATTTTATGAGAATGTCTGAGAACTGATTAGGTGTGTAGAACTTGTAGAGAAGAGGATTGACGTAATAGTTTTGGACAAAGTCACTGCTCCCTGAACTCACAAGGTACACCGACCCTGATATTATTGCTGAAGCATTCGCCTTCCCTACAATTCCTACTAGCTTTTTTTGATACTCCTTCAAGTGTTCTAACTGCCCACTCAATGGAATTGTATTCTACCACACGCAAAGATTAAAGCTTTCGTTAGTAGTCCACAATGAGTGGGCATCGTACCCTAAATTGACTTGTCAGATGAGAGTTTAATATAAAAGTAATGTCACTGAAATTACATATATCTTTGCAGTGGTGTCATAGTAACCAGAACCACCGGAGGCAAAGTTTGCTCCAATCAAGAGGTTGCTTCCTTGAGCTTCCTTGCTAAGATAAGCTGGCGGGTATGAAGTGAAACCTATGTTCTCAGCTGTTGATGAACCAAAGAGAAAAGGAGAAGAAGTGAGTTGGTGAATCGTAGAATCAGACTGTTGGTGGGATTTTAATAGCTCTTGTACCAGTAAAGTCTGAGGCGAGTTTTCCATTGCAGAATCTGCCAGTTGCTGTGTGGTTGAAGTCTCTTCCATAAGGAGGGAAGTTTGCTTTGACAATGGTGTGAATGTTGTTGTTGTTTCCTGCATCAACTACTGAGTCACCAAATATAAACAACGCTGGAACCAGGGGCTGAGCATTGGCCGCAGACACCACCAAAATAAGTAGAAGAATAGAAGACAGAATACACCTTGAAAAGGCCATATTTTTCATCCTCTTTTTGTTCTGTGTGAATAAAAGAGTGAACTACAAAGACCCTTATGTGGCGAAAGTGAAATGGTGATGCCGAATAGCTTCTTGGAAGTGGAATTTATAGTGAGAGACAAACTTGACTTAGTTGACAAAATCTGCTGAAGGATACAGTGTTCCTGACGTTTCACATAAGCACCTAATGAGATGAAACCTTTTAATTATTTCTTTGATCACCTAGTCAAGAGCTTGACACTTACAAAGTAGGAAGTACGTTTGAAGTCAGCAACAATTCACAAGATTTGGGAAAAGGTGTTGGAGTGAAACGGTGAGCTTGCAATTTGTACCAACCTAAGAGATTAAATCTTGAGAGTCCGATGTGATATTAAAACAAGAATTAGCAGTAGTTCCAACTAAAAACAAAGTAGCGTGTCTTATTGAGATGTCCATCCAGCTGTCGTAGCTTATAAGAGGCATGCACTTTTGAGTTACATGCATGTGGTAGCCTCAGTTTTTGATCATCTACTCTGCTACAGTTCTTCAGTCACTGTCAGAACCTTCAGAAACCAGCTATACTTTGAAAGAAACACGGCTAATTAATTTCATAAAGTTGGTGCTCCGCCATTGCGGGTGATCACTAAAATTTCTCATGACTATAGTGACTCGAACACAATAAAATTTTCCGAACACTTGATTATACCTTTTCATAACTAATATGACTTTATATATATTTATATATAGAACCATCTACATTAAGTTTAGTTTTTAACTCTAGTAACCTTTTTGTGTTAAGGTCCGTCCGCCAGCTCTCAATTGTCATTCTTTTCAATCATTTTAACCTCCTCTTTCGTTGTTCTGATCCACTTATCATCTTCCTTCACCTCTTTAAACTTTGGAGGTTCAAAAACAAGTTGCTTATTTCATAAAGATCAGAAAAGGACTTTCTACATTTAATTGAGACATCTTCTATGTCATCATCAAAATATTGTAAAATATGTGGCAACTACTTTATTAACTCCTGCAATTTTCATTGTCTATCTTCCCAGAACTTGACATCTCTATTTACAAGAATTTTTGTCATTTTATAATTGAAAAATTCTGTAAGCTTGAAATAGTTTCTATATCTAATGAAACTCAGGTTTTACTTTACTTTCCTATCAAGTTTGTCTCTTTTTACTTATAGAACAAAAGGAAATAGAACTTTTTTTTATCAAATTTCTCTTTTTTACTTGTAGAACATAAGAAAAATAGAGAGAATCAAAAGTACTTAGATTATGTAAATCTGGTTTATAATTAAACCAAGCTTCAAGTAAAACTCTTCTTTTTAAAAATTCTAGACAACAACCTATTCAACAATTAAACTATAGTGTTTACAGCCTCTACTCATAATTTTGTTTTTGGCAATTCCTTCTCATGCAGTGTAATTAAGGTGTTGAGAGTTGGTGCTCAATACTAATTTCTTTCTAGAACTTGTCTAAAATGTCATTTATATATTCTTTTTCATTATTTGACAACCACTTTAAATCTAAGAAAAAATCCAATAAGAGATGGCAGAATCATCAATAAAATACCATCTAGTATTTGCTACCATTTAAAGATAACATTTTACAAGGTCTTCCAATATCTATGTATACCAACTATAACTTGTGCGTTGCTCTCCAAGTTGTTTGAAGAAAGGGTCGTATGGCTGACATCTCATATTAACAAATCGCGTAATCAACTAAATTATCTTCCAACAACGACAAACATTTTATCAAATTATTTTTTGCATATGTAAAAGTTCAACATGTTATAAATGTCTTGAGGCTTTCATGTCATAATTTTACATTCCTTTATATCACTTAATAATGTCATTTGCTACTCTTTTAGATCTAGTGCAAGGCAGCTTTTTGCTCTCATATTCACCTTAAACATGTTTTTGCCTTTCACATCACCACGTGTATACTGAAACTTACTAAATTTTCTATAAATTCAATCTCTTTGCTCTTGATTGAAATAAATTCATCATTTCTAAGTTTTACTTTAGAAATG
>JANKYE010000012.1:7737048-7751367 GCA_032467995.1 Erythroxylum dillonii
AAATCATTGGGATAGGCTTGATTGTATGGTATTTTTTATCAATGTGCAATTATGAAATATCTGTGATATGCTTGATTATTGCATGAATTGAGTGAATCATCGATGATGGTTACCTCACTGAGTTCACGAACTCACCCAAAATTGCAACATATTTTTCAGGACCGAGAGTAGACTCCTAGCTCCAGAGGAACTTTTCGATCCGTGTAGATCATTTGGAAAGAGAAGTCATAGCTCACAAGTCGGTCAGCTGGGACTTTTGGGATAACCTAGATAGAGCTGATGTATTTTCCTTATTTTTGTAGCACATTGTCCTAGGTTTTTTGAGTGATGTACATACAGTGAAAAGCTGACAATTGTACAAATTTCTGATTTTGATAAAATGAAATGAGGAAAATTTTGGATTCAAACAGTTCATGATTTTATATTGATGTTTATTATTATGATGCCATGTGAAGTACAGTAGTGATTGTTCGTAGCGCACTCTTATCGTAGGATATTTATCGGAATGACCTATGGGCATCCCGATGTATACCCTGCGGTAAGGGGGCACTACATAACAAACCAACTAGACTTAAATTAGGTAACTAATAACTTTATCAATCACATCTCATGCGACTCTTAGATCCGTTAGGTGACAACTCTTGCCAAAACATATCTTATATGTCATTCCTAGCCCTGCCTCTAAATTCATGTAATCATGAATTTGCTTATCCAAATCACACAAATTTGTTTAAGTAAAACCCAATATTATAAGGTTAAACATATTCACGTTAAAAGGGTCTTAAGTTTACTTAACAGCCCTTACAATAAATAGAACTCTGGTTTATTCTTATAATAATGGAAGGCATCAATCACGTTCTCAACGTTTACTTAATATTTTAACGAGGGATTTAACTTCATATGTCTCATCAAACATAAATTGCATTTAAAATTAATCTTCAAAATCAACATCTATGAAGCAATGAACTAAACATAGGAAAATACCATACAATATATAAAACATGTTATACAAGTTCCGAATAGAAATTAATTCATACCCTAAATAACATATAATATATAGACCTATCATTATGTTTATCAAGTCATTTTAAAATTCTAAGGTTCAAATATAAACGAGAGAGAGACATAATGAAGAAACAAAGAGATGGTTTCACGTCATTAGAGACATGAATTAGACCATATTGAGACAAAAACAAAATAACTTTAAAGAGAAAAGAAAGAATTTCCATAAAGATTCAATTGAAGAATATCAAGATTTCAGGATCTATGATAATGAGTTCTTTTATCTTGTATTCTTTCTTGGTTGTTATTAGTTTTCTTTATCTTATTATGAGGAAAATTGGGATATATTTAGATTAAATGAAATTTAAAAGTATTTGCTTGGATTGATTCTTTGATTTTAAATTATTCATGATTACTTCTTGTATTTGAATTGAGATTTGCTAGCATTTTGATATTTTGGATTTTTTATATATAAGGATTAAGAAAACATATGAATCATGACATGAATAATAAAATTTATTTAGAATTTTAGAAATAATAACAAATAAATCTTCTAGATTAGAGTCATATCTAATATAGAAATTTATAAAATAAATTAATGCATTTTTAGGGGTTTTGATTAGATAGATATTTCAATCAATTAATTAAGGATAAGAGTTGTATCTATTGAGAAAGAATATGATATAACTTTAAATTTTCTATCGGTCTAAGAACTAGTATTAGTAACTAAATCAAGATAAATATAAGTATAGAAAGCTTCTATAAGAATTCTACATTTGAATCTTGTTTATCAATCGATTACTTCATTCTCCTTTATTTATTTGATATATTGTTCTGTATTGATAATTTTAGTTTAGCTGATCTTTCATTTTAAATCAATCATTAAAAAGACATATATTACTAGTACTTATTGTTCCCCTAAAAATGATACTCATATTGACTAGACTATACTGTAAGAACAATAGGTGCACATGGCTATTGATCTTTAGTATTATTCAAAATATACATAATTAGTAATTTAATCATGTTAGAATTAATTGTAAAGTTTTAGAAAATTTATTATGTAAAGTTTTAGAAAATTTAATATCAAATATTAAATATGAGACCTTATTTAGATCTAATTGATATTTCACTATAATTAATAATAATTCTAACTAAAGTTTAATTGAAATTATAATTAAATTATTTAAAATTCTAAACCTTATTATAAAAAAATGTATATTCTAAAGGAGCTATCACTTTTTGCTAACCCCTCTTTATACCACTTTTAAAATTCTCTCAATTTGTTTGTATAAATATTGTTAAAGTGGGCACTTATATAACTACAATAGTTGTAATTGACCTATTTTAGAAATCATTTTCATGAGGAAATCACAAGAAAGAAAATAAAAAGCTTTATAATAGGTACACTTTATGATTCATATTTTATTATATTTATGAATTAATCAAGTTAAAGAATTAACGTGATTTAGTATTTAGAAATCATGAAAATATGTATTTTTTTATTGCATCCAAAATGAAATATGGCCTTGGTTTCCCAAAAATCATTATATATTTGAAGAAGTAAAATGAAATTAGGAGTGAGATAGTGGTACCTTATCAAAGACTTAAAACCTCTCTTTTATTAAAATAACCATAAATTTTTATCTTTTGAATATTTGAGAAAATAAGACAAAGGACAAGACGTTGCTATGTCATACAAGGGAGTGATATCTGTCATAGCACGGTGGTTGGAAGTCTACAAAACAAAGGATGATCAATGAAGTAAATGGTGTTGCAGAGAATTGAGAGAACTTAAGATCAAAATACAAAGTTTAAAGTGTTCTAGGCATGTTGGACACTTTCCTTAAAGTGTTATTTGCCTCCACTATGCTTGCAAACTAGGTTAAAGGCAAATTACTTTTAGGTTATAAAGAATACGAGAACATTCAAGTTGCAAGAGTATGAATGTTCTTTAAGAATTATGAATGTAGAGATTGTGTTGGTAAAGGTTGTTAAAAACAAACACTTTAAATCTTGACTAAAACTCATATATATAGAAAGTTTTCATAACAGTTATGTTTGTTCACTACCAATCACAACTTTTAGAAAAGAAACAACCATTTAGAATAGTCATGTCTGTTCACTACAAGTCACAACTCTTGAAAGAAGTAACCCTTAAGAACAGTCATATTTATTCATTACAAGTCACAACTCTTGGAAAAGAAGTAACCCTTCAGAATAGTCACTTCTGTTTACTGCAAGTCACAAATCTTGGAAAAGAAGCAACCCTTTATTTCCAAATTTGACTTTAACTGCTTATATCACACACTAATTTCCAACAATGTCTACCCCTCTAAGAGAAATGATGTTAAAACTTTATTAATGGTGGTTCTGTTTGATTTTGATGGGGCTGGACGTTGTCGCTTGGATCCATGATTCTGCTTAACCTTAGCTAAAGAACACCTGCAAAACAACAAAAGGCACGCCTCCGACGCTCAAGTCAGTCTTTTGTGAGGGTTTTGGGGGCGAGGAACAAAGAATAATAGGGTTCTAATGTCGTACCTTTTCCATGATGAAGTTGCATCTTATACACCCGGAATACCTGCTAGGTTTAGGTCTTTACGTATGCATAGGAGATTATAGATTACCACCTACAAATGGGCCGTCGATGCATGAGCCTAGGCCTAGCACACTCCAGTCTGGGCTTGGGCCTAGCACGACCGACTAGACCATAAGCCCCCTACTCCTCGAGTCTAATCCAAGAGAAGGGTCGAAGAAGTATATAAGGATTGTATAGCTTGTCTTCATGGTAGCTCGTGCTAGGCCCGATCGATCAATTGTCGTGATGTGATCGACCAATCAGATGTAATGACATGGCAGACCGATTGAGAGTAGTGCCAGGGCCGATCAATTGGACATCGAGGCTTAAACAAAACGCCGGGTGTAATCATTATTGACAGTTCACGTCCCCTGATAGACTGTCAAGTGCGTCCTTTTAACTACTGTGCAGCTGTCAGATGCGTCCTTTCAGTTGTTGCGCCGCTCCGAATTTCTAACGACCCTAATTCACCTCAGCTCAGATCTTGTCACGTGTTTGCGTTCGGCTCGGATTTCTTCCACGCATCCAACATTGGTTGGAGTGTCCGTTCAGTCGATCTTTTATAAATGCTTAGGATCGACAGACTACAGATTTTCTTCACGCGTATTTTATTCTCCGGCCTCTATTCTTCTTTCATTTTCATCTTCTTGCCTGTAGTCTCTGGAGTTTTCTTTCCACCGTCATCCAAATTCCAACTTCAAACACTAAACTAGGTACGTCCTTTCTCTAATCCTTATCCTACTAATTCCTTTTTCTTAAACATGTCGTCAATCAGTCCTAGAGGTGAGGTTAGTCTTAGGGGCGAGACCGCCGAAAGTGCCTTGGCCGCCTGAAATAACGGCGGAAGCAATGGAGGTACTGGAGGCAAGACCAAATGAAGGAGTTGTGGAGAGCTACCGGAAAGATGGGCAGATCATTGAAGTGTCGTCGTGTGACCCATCGATGATGACCGAGAGGGAATTGAACCGATCGGTCATCAAGAATAACATCCCTATGTCATGGGGACCCAGACTGGCCTTCGAGAGGGAACGGATCCATAGCGATTTGGGAGGCTACTTTGCTGTTTCAAACAACTTTTTCTCGATCAGGGGTATGAAGCTTCCGTATGCCTCAATTATTGGCGATGTATGCGACGTCTATGCGTTGAGGCCGAGTCAGATCCCCCCGAACGGTTGGAGGTTTATTAATGGTCTAGCCTTGCTATGTCATCAGTTTGGGTGTCCTCCATCGATCGACATTCTGCGTCACTTCTCGCGAATGAACCAAAGTTTGAGCACTGGGGCCGGGGTCCCTCACTTTTAGTATATAGACGCGAGGTATCGTCCTGCTGGAACCGCTTCAAAAGTCCAAGCATGGCGGAAAAAGTATTTCTTTGTGAGGCCCCTGGGATCTGTCTTTGAGTCCAGGCCGTGGAGGTATCCTCTAACCGAGCATTGGAACGACATCTCAAATCTGCTCCTTACTAGGGAGGAATGGGAGGTGGTCGATTGCATTAAGGCGCTCGGTCGGTATGATTTCGATCGCCTCATTCTGGGGTATCACGGGAGGGGGGGGGCCTCGGCTGATTCATTCTTAATCGACACCCCGCCCCTAATTAGCGGGCTAAGAGAAGAAACTGCCCCCTCTGGTTGATTCCTCGTGGTTGAACTATTTAACGTATTTATAAGTATTGGTTGACTCCTCATGGTTGACTCCCCTGCCAATCCAGTCACTAACACTTCTCCTCCTCCTGATCCTGCCCCAGTTGTTATGCTGACTCCTGCAGCTGCTTTGCCAACCTCCGAGGCTACTTCTCCTGAGCTGGTTGATGACTCTTCCCCTCCTCCCGAGGGATGATTTTTTTTCGAAGCCCATCTGGTCGGGCTTGTGACCAGGACAAACTATTGGAAATAAAGACTTATTTTTATCCTCTGTTGGATGAGACTTAAGACTCTCGCTAGTTTCGTGTGAGTGATTGCTTTTTCAAATAGCAGGGGGGTTGATTACTCGAACGATACTGAGGCCGAGCGATCCAATATTTTGGCTTTTAGCGTTGGTCGAGCGATGTCGAGGTCGGGCAATCCGAGATTATTTTCTCGACATCGCCTGGTTCCAAGATCCTGTCTTGGCAACCTGGCTGAGCGATTGTCGAGGCCGAGCGACCCGAGATTATTTTCTCGACATCGTTTGGTTCCAAGATCCTACCTTGGCAACCTGGCCTAACGACGTCGATGGCAATCAACTTATTTTTTCGTTTTAGCCCACTTTGACGAGATTCTTTCTGCCGAGAAATTTGAAACCCTTTATTGATGATGATTAGGGCGTGGGCCGTTAAAAAACCTGACTGGCAACGCCAAGAAAAAGATACCCACTACAAATGCATAAGCAGCAATGAAGTACAAGATAAAGAAATAAATAAAACAAAGCTTATATATTGATAGAATGTCTTCAGGTTTTGAGAGTTCCAGGACCTCGGTAGAATCTTGCCATTCGTGTCACGCAGGATTTAAGAGTCGTGTCCGACTTGCTTGACCACCTGGTAGGGTCCTTCCCATGCCTGTCCGAGCTTTCCGGGATGTTTCCCAGCCGCCTCGGCCTTTCTTAAAACGTAGCCGCCAATCCTTATGTCGCTCGACCTTACCCTTTTGTTGTAAAAACTTGTTGCTTTTTGTCTGATGGCTTCTGATCGAGCGGCTGCCCTATCTCTGTCTTCACTGAGAAGTACGAGTTCTGCTTTGCGAGCTTCATTATTCTGCTCCTCTTCGTAACTCGATACCCTTTGGTTGTGTAATACCACTTCTACTGGGATTAAGGCCTCTGCCCCTAAGGTCATTCTGAACGGCGTTTCTCTTATGGCTCCATTTGGGTTAGTTCTGTATGCCTACAGTATTTCGTCTAATTCATCTACCCAAGTCTTGCGTCCATCTAAGCGCTTCTTGAGAGCGCTCATTATCTTCTTGTTGGTGTTTTCTGCAAGACCGTTGCTTTGAGGGTGAGCCACTGAAGTTAATCAGAGCCTTATCTTTAATCGCTCACAGAAATCTTTGAACTTTTCGTTATCAAACTGCCAACCGTTGTCTGTAACCAGGACCATAGGCATCCCAAAACGACTTAGTATATTCTTCGTATGAAGTTTTCGACTTTCTGCTCAGTGATGGTGGCGACCGCTTCCGCTTCAACCCATTTAGTGAAGTATTCAACTGTCACTATCAAAAATTTCTTCTACCCCGGACCGAGAAGAAAAGGACCTAGAATGTCCATTCCCCATTGAGCAAAGGGAATGGGGTGGCTCACAATTTTCAGCTGCTCGGTTAGTTGATGGGACAAATTGCTATTCTTCTGGCAAGGCTCACATCGATTAACTTTCTCTTGACAATCTTTCTTCATTTCCGGCCAGTAGTACCCTTGTCTAATCAGTCTGTGAGCCAACATTCTGCCTCCTAAGTGATTTCCACACATCCCTTCGTGGACTTCAGCCATGGCTCGTTCTGCCTCTTCTTTACTCAAACAACGTAGTAGTGGCCAGTCATAAGAGCGCTTGTACAAGGTGTCATTAACGATCACAAACTTAGCGGCCTTTACCCTTAATTTCTTAGCCTCCAAGGCTTCTTCTGGCTGCATTCCCTTAAGGAGGTACTGTCTGATCGGTTCCATCCAACTCGATCGCTCGGCATCTGTTTCAAGGACTTCGTTGGCTTTTTGAATGCTAGGCCGGTCTAATCGCTTGATCAAAAAGTTATTCTTCGCATTTTGATCGGATGCCATTTTGGAAAGCGCGTCTGCCCAAGCGTTTTACAGCTTTTCTATCCTGCTGACCGAGTAGTCGTCAAAATTGCTAAGCTCTTGCTTCGCCAATTCCAAATATTTGACCATATTGTTCCCTTTGGCCTCATACTACCCCGTGACCTGACCGACCACTATTTGGCTATCGTTGTACACCTTTAAATGTTTCACCCCCATCTCTCTTACCAACTGAAGACCGGCTATTAGCGCTTCGTATTTTGCCTCATTATTAGATGCCTTAAACTCTAATCTGAGAGCATACTCCACCTTTTCTTCCTGGTGTGGGCTGATCAAAACCACTCCAGCCCCACATCCCTCAGCATTAGATGATCCATCAACAAATAAGCTCCAAGTAGGGTGTAGTTCATTCGAGGTAGGTTTACTCATTTCTGCTACAAAATTCGCCAATACTTGGGCTTTGATCGTCGTCCGAGGCTTATAGTGTATATCAAACTCTCCCAGCTCTATTGCCTATTTTACCAGCTGCCCAGAGGTTTCGGGCTTCTGAAGGCACTACTTGAGGGGTTGGTCGGTCTATACCTCGTGCTAGACTTTGGAAGTAGGGCCTGAGTTTCCGCGCTGCGGTTATCAATGAAAGGGCCAGCTTTTCAACAGGTGCATACTACGCTTCTGGTCCGTTCAGCACTTTACTAACGTAGTAGATCGGAAATTGTTCACTACCATCCAATCGGACTAAAACTGCGCTGATCGCCCCCTCTGTGACTGCCAAATAAATGATCAGATTTTCCCCCTCAACGGGGCTCTAGAAAATGGGTGGATTGGTCAAATATTGCTTCAGGTGTTGAAATGCTCTCTCGCACTCATCCGGCCATTGGAACTGGGTTATATCTGCCTTCCTCAAAACTTTGAAGAATGGGAGGCACTTGTCCCCCATCCTAGAAATGAATCTGCTCAAAGAAACTATCCGCCCGGTCAATATCTGAACATTTTTCAAGCATCGCGGCAAGGGCATTTGGACGATAGCTTCGATCTTTTTGGATTAGCTTCGATCCCCCTCTGTGTGATCATAAACCCCAGGAATTTTCTAGACGCCACACCAAAGACGCATTTTTCAGGGTTCAGCTTCATCTGAAATTTATTGAGGGTCTGGAAGATTTTTTTGAGATTTTCCACATGCTCAGCGGCTGTCTTACTTTTGACCACCATAACATCCACATAGGCCTCAACTGATCGACCGATCTGTTTCTTAAAAACTTCCATGACGAGTCGCTGATAAGTGGCCCCTGCATTCTTCAAACCGAACGGTATCACTTGGTAGCAGTACGTGCCCTGGTTGGTTATAAAAGCCATCTTCTCTTCATCTTCGAGACTCATTTGGATCTGATGGTAGCCCAAGAAAGCATCCAAGAAATTGAGGAGTTCATGCCCTGACGTGGAGTCTACCAGCTGATCGATTTTGGGTAAGGGGAAGCTGTCCTTTGGGCATGCTTTGTTTAAGTCGGTGAAGTCATTGCACATTCTCCACTTTCCGTTTTTCTTCTTCACGAGTACAACATTCGCCAACCATTCTGGGTACTTGACTTCCCGAATAAACCCAGCATTAAGCAGCTTTTCTATCTCTTTCTCAATCACTTCCTGCCTCTCTTTGCTTTGCCACCGCTTCTTTTGTCTAACTGGCTTGCAATCTTTTCGGATACCGAGAGAATGTGATGTGACCGATCAAAAAATTCCAGGCATATCGCTCGGTACCCAGGTGAAGATCGATCTGTTTTCCACCAAGCAATCTGTGATTTCTTTGACTAGGCCTTCTTCAAGCTCGGAACCTAGATTTGTAAACTTGGATCGGTCTGCTTCATCCAATATGACCTGCTGCGTTTCTTCTACGGGGTTCATCCTCTCCGTTTCTTCATCAGCTCTCACGTCAAGAGAGCTTGTCAAGACTACCGTTCCGTCTAGTGTCCTTGTTTCCACCAAATAGCATTCCCTAGCGATTCTCTACTGACCCCTGACGACACCGATTCAATGGGATGTTGGGAACTTCATTGCTTGGTAGTAGGTGGAGACAATTGCTCTGAGGGCGTTTTGAGTGACTTGTCCGATTATTGCATTGTACGTCCCTACAAACTTCACAACCAGGAACTCAACGTCCCTCTCTATCTGATATGGCTTTTGTCCGAATTTTACTTTCAAAAAGACTCGGGCAAAGGAGTAGGCTGATGCTCCAGTTACCCCTTTGATAGGTCCCTCTATTGGCAGTAGTCGATCCTCCGGTATCTCCATATGTTTGAAGGCATCATAATACAATAGGTCAACCGAGCTACCTGTGTCAATCATTACCCGTTTCACCTCCTTACCATCCATGTTCAGATTGACTACTAGCGCGTCATCATGAGGACAGCTAACACCATCCAAATCGGATTCGTCAAATGATATCCTCCCATCGTTCTGCTTTTTTTTCTTGGATGACAAGTCTTCACCGACCTGCCTGGCATACCTCTTTCTTCCTTTAACGGTGGACCTGCCTGCAGCACTACCACCAAAGATCATGTTAATGACCCTAACCGTTCGGTCATCTTGTTGTCCGGTGTTTCTATCATCTCTTGCCCTAGATTGTCCTCTCGCATCGCATCGATCGTCCGTATTCCTGTTCTGCCTCCCTCCATCATTCCTGTCGTTTCACCTCCAAAGCTGTCGCTAGTTATCAGACCGAACGCTCTTATCCTCATTATCTCGATCGGCATTTTTTCCGTTCTTCAAAAATCTACCCAGCCTTCACCTTTGGATAAGGAGTTCGATTTCTTTTTTCAAGTCCCAGCAATCCTCCATGTCATGACTGACATCTCTATGGAAGCGGCAATATAAATCAGGGTCCCTCTTCTTGAGGGGAGTTTTCAATTTGTTAGGTTCTTGGAGGGGTTCCCCATCTGCTGTCATGGCTGCCAGTACCTCCGCATACCGCCTGTTGAGCGGGGTGAAAGATCCTCGTCTTTGTCCTTGTCGATTGGTCGGTTTCCTCCAGCTAGACTGATCCTTCTGTCGCTTTTGTGAATCATCTGCTCTCCCACTCGGCCAGCGGTCGTCCGCTCTACGTTTTGTGTTTTTCAACACTTCCTCAAGCTGGATATACTTATCCGCCCGATTTCTTATCTTTTGAATTGTATTGGGCTGATCGAGGGCCAATGATTTTTTGAACTCTTCATCCCTGGTGTTACTCATGAGGGCGACCAACATGGACGGGCAGGTAAGGTCGGATACTTCAACAACTTCATTGTTAAACCGAGTGATGAACTCCCTCAAACTTTCGTTCCTTCCTTGGGTCAACTGCATCACTTCCAAAGCAATCTTCTGCGGCCGTTTACTTGTAGCAAATTGATTGAGAAATAGCAGCTTAAAATCCTCGAAGCAAGTGATGCAACATGGGGGTAGACTATTGAACTATCGCCAAGCTCCTTCTTGAAAAGCGGTACAGAATGCCTTACATTGAATGGCATCGGGGACGCAATGTAGGTTCATCATCGACTGGAAGTGCTGCAGATAGTCTAGAGGATCGGTCTTTCCAGTGTATTTTTCAGGCGTCGGTATTTTGGTACAGACCGCTGGGAGGCTATCCAAGATCGCCGGGATGAAAGGAGAGCTGTACTGTGTTGATGGATGAGCCGGACGAGAATTTATGGCCTTATTAATTCGATCGTCCACGATTTTTTCTAGGGCTTCAGTAGAATGGCGATCGGCCATCACATCAATCTGCCGAGCGGGGGTCTGCTGCTGTTCTGGCTAAGACTGTAGGATTTGGGGAATCAATAGATCAGCCGCCTCCTCTATCTGTCTTCCGGTGAGGGAGGTTTGTTGTGGTGCATGAGGATTTGCGTCTAGGGAGTGTTGAAAGTTAGGATGCGAATTGGTCTCAGCGTTGTCCTCCAGGGCTACGCTCTGTTCTTCTTGATCTTGGTGTTGAGGTTGTGGTTGATCATTCGAGCTCGAAGATTGTATGTGGGAATCGTGATGTGTTGACGGGAGAGTGACAGGTAATTGCAAACTTATTCGTTGTAGCACAAGTGCTGCGACGGCGGCGATATCAGGATTGACTACTGCCGCCTGACTGATCTGAGTGTTTCTGGACCTGGTACCCTGACGTCAGACCCCACGGTGGGCGCCAACTGGTTCTGTCTAATTTTGATGGGCTGGACGTTGTCGCTTGGATCCATGATTCTACTTAATCTTAGCTAAAGAACACCTGCAAAACAACAAAAGGCACGTCGGGGGTTGATTGTCGACAAGCCTCTCCGACGCTCAAGTCAGTTTTTTTGTGAGGGTTTTGGGAGCGAGGAACAAAGAATAATAGGGTTCTAATGTCGTACCTTTTCCATGATGAAGCTGCATCTTATATACCCGGAATACCTGCTAGGTTTAGGTTTTTACGTATGAATGGGAGATTACAGATTACCACCTACGAATGGGCCATCGATGCATGAGCCTGGGCCTAGCACACTCCAGTCTGGGCTTGGGCCTAGTAAGATCGACTAGACCAAATGGAAATGTAAAACATAGAATACATTGTATAACAGGAAAGTTAAATAGCTAAGGCTAAAACAATAGCAAATGATAAAATTTGAGTGGTCGCCCAATGAAATGGATAAAGAAGCAAATGATCCCCTTCTTGAGACATTTCACATCAAATTAAGTGCTCATTGTGGAACGAGAAAAGCTGGAATGATCTTGGACAGGTTAAAATCGGAAAAGAAAAAAACGCGTGGACACATTGTGGAGAAGTGAACACCAAACTACAAGAACTGAATTCGAAACGAAATAAAGTATTAAAAAGAACTGTGTTCAGATCCATGAAATCCCGTCGTCAAATAGAGGAACAACAAATCTCATCTTCATGAAATTATGTATCATATTGTAGTCATGACAAAATAAAACGTTGTGTAAAAAAGATGGAGCTATTTATTACCCTTGATTAACTTTCTATAACTTTTATGGTCTAATTTTAATTATCTAGAACCATCTTAACTAGAAAAGAAAACTTTATAATGATGACTGAAGCAATAAAATAATAAAGACATAAAGAGGAAATAACACATCGAGCACTTCCATGTCTATATATATACATCCACATACCGGAACAGATCTTCTTGGAGGTGAGCTTGTAAACCACTAAGATCCCAAGAGCATGAACTGCCTCGCCAGTAAGATAAAATTAGTCAGGAGCTTTCATCCTTATACCTTAACCCCACTACTGCGCTTAAGAGCAGCTAGCAATCTAATAAGGGTCTTCATTTTCATCCATCGTTATCGCGATCCAAACAAAACTTGCACTCTTAAAGTGCCCCTCTGTATCAATGCAAATTTAGAGAAAGGTAAGGCAGCAGTCACGACAAATGCGCCAGAATTAGGTTTGTGCCTTTAAAAAGAATTCAAATTTGATTAGAGTTTTGACAGATGAGTTTTATTTTTTGTTTTCTCCTCCAAATCATCACTTATAAGAGAATATACTAAATATAGGAAAACACTATCTAATCCCTAGAAAACATGCTATAGAATTGCCAAATACCAAGTAATCTAACTCAAAGAATACATAACCAAATTATGCATTAATAATAGAAAGGTCCTTTACAAGTTACAAGCCTAGCCCTAACAAGGGTTTCTAAACACTAAACATAATAAAAACAAAATATTAAAACTTAACATAATGAAAATAAAATATAAAAACTTAACATAAAGGAAAGAGTATAAGTAAAGATTAATGAATAGCTCATCTATTCTTGCTCTAAATCCTCTTCTGAATGCTAATAAAAAGTAAAAACTACAAAAACAAAATGTAAGGTGGTTATCAAACACCTCCTAAAATTCCCTTAGATTAAACCTAATATAAGTATTTATAGTTATGGTTACAAAAGGGAAGTCCTAGAAAGCTTGAACTTGAGAAATAACACCCAATTGAACCAATATTCACACCATTGTTAGTTTTATTTTAGAACTTTCGTTCCTCATAAAACAGTGCATAACTTGTGTCTTGCACCAATTTATAACAATCATCAATTTTGTTCTATAACTTCTTGCACAAATCCATGACGAGCTAGGAGTTGATCCAAGTACCACTCTAGCATCAATTTTGTTATACTTTTCGACCTCTCTAAGATTCACGAAGGATAGTTGCCTATCTCACTAGCAAGTTTGATCTCTATTATTCTCCCTTTCACCAAATTCTCCATTTTTGACATCTTCAAGCTATAATTAACTTCTAATGTCTTCTAAAAATTTGTTGCCTATAAAATCCACTCGATTGGATATTTGTAGAGGTGTTAAATACCAAGTAATTCAACCTTAAATAACGTGTAAAATATAGACCTATCATTATATTTGTCTGAGTTATTTTGAAATAAGGTTCAAATATAAATGAGAGGGGGAGAGTGATATAGATGGGGGTAACAAGAAGATAGCTACACATCATTAGAGACACAAATTAGAGCATATTGAGACAAAAATAAATATCTTTTGAGAGAAAAGAATGAATTTCTATCAAGATTCAATTGAAGGATATTAGGATTTTAAGATCTATGATAATGAGTTATTTTATTTTGTGTTCTTTCTTAATTATTGTTGGTTTTCTTTGTCTTAGTGTGAAGTAAATTAGGATATATCTAAATGAAATGAACCTTATAACTATTTGTTTGGATTGATTCATTGATTTCTTATAAATTGTCCATGATTACTTTTTGTATTTGAATTGAATTTTGCCAATATTTTGATTTAATTTTAGATTTTATATACAAAGATTGAGAAATTATTCGCATGAATAGATCATGATATAAGTAATATGATTTATAAATAATCCTAGAAACAAGAATACATAAACCTTCTATATTATAGTCACATCTAAGAACACAATTTATAGAATAAGTTAATCTATTCTTAGGGCCTGTTTGTTTTCATTTATATTTTTGACTTTCTGTTTTTGTTTTCAAATTTAATAAAAATATGTTTATTTGAGTTTTGGGTTTTGATTTTTT
>JANKYE010000012.1:7796397-7808788 GCA_032467995.1 Erythroxylum dillonii
ATCAGACAATCTCTTTTAATAATATTTTAAAATTTTGAAATTTATTTAAATTTTTATTAATTTTATGATAATTTAACTTAATTTTAAATATTAAATTTCTTATTTTATCGATTTAAATTTACATTTGATTTTTAAAACTTTACGGTCAATTAATATTGTACGAGACTATCTAATGCAAAGGGAAGCAATCTTTTCTTTGGTGACTCTTGCAATTTACTTTCTTCCAAACTCTGCTTTTTGAAATCCTTTTCATTTATTAATGACTGTTCTGTCGTGTTGTGCTATCTCCAAAAAAGGAACACTTCCATTCGTCCGAAACGCGCGCGTTTCGTATTAACGTGCATGATTGCAGGCCAAGTGTTCGACAAAAGCGTCAGACAGCTTCAATTTTGAAGTTCTTTTTCACTTACTCTTATCATTACCTATGCTTCTTTGTCCCTCTTCTTACCTTTAATCTTCCGTAATTATTACTACTATATTCACCAGCCGGCCATGGCCCCAAAATCTTGTGCTTTGTTCACTTTTCTTTACTATCAATCCATCAAAGCTTTTCACTTTCACCTCCCAGCTTTTGTGTCCTGAACTGGGTTTGCCTTTTTTTATAATCTTTTAATAGTCTCCGGCCTCTGTTACGGTCACAGTGAGATACTCCCTTTTTGGCAGTTCTTTTAAGCAGCTTTCTTTTATTTGTTTTCTTTTTTGGTCCATTGAGAGTAATATGGTCCCTTGTCTTTGTGGTTGGTGGCTTTCTTGTTGGGGATTTCACTGGGCATGCAAATTCGGCTTTTTTCATGGACACACACACCCTTTTACTTACATTCCTCGCTTGCATTTTGGTGTTGTTTTCTTAGCTGTAAAAGAGGCCCACTTCAATTACTTGCCCACACGGTTACAGTTGACTCGTTAAGACTACCTATGTTTTGTGCCTCTTTTCTTTGGCTGATACTTTCTACCGTTTTAAAAACCGTGATGTAGAAGTCATGGACTTTTGTGGGCATTCGTTTTATATGTGCCCCATTGAGCTTTTAGGAAAGGGGTTCTCTTCGTTTTTCTTGCTTGATCATGGCCCCTGCAGGAAAAGTTACTGGGTTTCGCAAAGAGGGCAATGACTGGTATGTGAAGTATTTATCTAAGAAACCTATTTACAACTTACATATCTTGTGGGCTCTTTTTTTTTTTTAATTGATGGTGGATGTCAATGAAGATGTGGTGAATTAAGTCTAATTCCCCTACGGTAGTTTGTCACTCGTGGAACTATTAGCGCAATATCTATCGCATCTTGTTGGCAAATTCGCAGAGTCAGTACGTATTATGAGTTGTCTGGCTCAAATAAAAAGTGGCAGTTGTTGACCACGATGGTCATTAATTACTGAAATTTGCTTTCTCTATGGAATTCGAGAGAATTAGCTCTGATAGTTCGATATGTGGTGGGTCTGGCAGGTTCTGCAATGCAGGGTTGCCAAGTGATATATCAATCATCGTGGATGACTTGAACTTCCATCTTCATAAGGTAAGCTGATGGTAAACCACGTGTAGAATTTCGGATCTAGGAATACTGTTTTGCTTTACCTGTTCCTGCTTTTGCAGACTTCAAGTTATGTATCCACATATTTATATTAATGTGCGTCCCACATGTGCGCACTTACATTATATTTTTCTTCCGATATCTATTTATGGTGATGTATCAATTCGTGCATTTACTTTGCCTGATCCTGTTGTTAACTTGGTGATGTTACAATTTTGGTCGCCCTCTAATCTCAGCTGCTATGTAGTCGGCTATTTTTCTAGCCTTGGAGTTTCCTCAAAGTAGCAGATTATCTTTCTATATATGTCAGCTAGTGACCTAGGTGATCAGTTCTTGTGGACAGTTTGACAGATTGATGATTTTGTTGGATGGTAAGAGAAGACCAAATATACCAAGGAAAGGATGGGGCAAAAATTACCATATTTATATGGGAGAATAATAACTCAAACATGACAGTAATATTGTTTATTATTTAATGGACTCAAACAGATGCGTTTTTGGTGAAAAAGTTGAATGCAGCAAATTGATATGACTTTTGGCATCAGCCTTTACCTTTTTCTAAGGTCATGTTACGGTAATTTTACTTGTAAGAAGAACTGTTAGAGACTCTCCACGAAAGACTATCGGTGGGTTTATGTATCCTGAATCTGGTTTTCAAATTCACTTGACAAATTTCAGATATTGCAGATCCTTCAGTTAATTTGGTGATCCAAGTTGTTGTGTGGTCAAAACAGCCATAGAGGCCAAAAACATTCAAACTCTTGAAGTTGAGTTTATAGGGTTGATGAGTCATTCCAGTTTGAATTTGTAAGATATCTGAAATGTAGATCAATGTGAAGGCATTAATTAAAGGGATGTCGGTTAAATGTAGAATATGACCAAATATGCTTTGCTTATGCTATGCGGGTTTCCAGACTCCTGTAACCGTTAACTTTTTGTTTTTCAATATTCTTTTCCTTGAGCTCTGGCTGGTCTGCAATCCTGAGAGAGAGAGATGTTGGGGAGAACTTTCTTTGGCATCTATGTAGATAAGGAATGTGCATATCGAATAACATTTTTAGTTAAGCAGCTATAAAAGTTTCTAATGGTAGGCAGTAGCGGATTTTGGCAAATTTCATTTTCTACGTGCTTATTATGATTTTTGGTTGCCATATTCATGTACTACTATAATGCGTATTGTCTTTCTGGCTACTAAATTTAGTGCATATTTAGGGAGAGTTTATATTGAATTTGTTGCAGATTGGTCTCAACTTGATGACTGCTGAGTTATACAGCAACGAGCAGGTGACTCATTTTGATATCTAATTGCTGAAAAAGAAAGACAAAATTTTATGAACTATTCTTCCTTTTTGTTTCCCTTAAAGAAGAGAAAGCTCTTTAAGAATGATATTTGTTTGTTTTACATTGTAAATATGATTTTAGACAGGTGGTCTTGTATGTGGCTTATGTCCTTCCAGTTCCAGAATTACCAGTCTTTGAGATATATGGTCTGCATTTAGTTTGCTGATTTCTTTTATTAGCATTTGATGTAATCAAGGCATTTAGCATTTGTCCTATGGAATTTGTCTATTTATTTCTGAAACATTGCAATCCATTATTTATTAAGAAATTTGTTTTACATTGTAAATGTGATTTTAGACGGGTGTTCTTGTATGTGGCTTATGTCCTTCCAGTCCCAGAATTACCAGTCTTTGAGATATATGGTCTGCATTCAGTTTGCTGATTTCTTTTATTAGCATTTGATGTAATCAACTGTTCAAGCCGTTTAGCATTTGTCCAGCGGAATTGGTCTGTATTTATTCCCGAAACATTGGACTCCATTATTTATTAGGCTGCTCTAGTTCTTACAGAAATGAATGATGTTTCGTCTTCTAGTTTCCTTGTTTAAGCATTGATCAAATATGATCACCATGTAGTTCCCACTGGTGGCAAAATGTGGAAAGATAGCACACATATGTGAAGAGTCGCTTGAAAAGGCTTTAACGGCAAGCCTCGATGATTTCCCTGGTGGTCCTGACACTTTCTTACTAGCAGCAAAGTTTTGCTATGGCATGCGGATGGAGTTGACCCCAAGAAACATAGTAGCGGTGTATTGTGCAGCAGACTACCTTGAAATGACAGAGGAACATGGAGAGGGGAATTTACTCTCAAAATCAGAGAATTTCTTCCATAAGAATGTAATGTGCAACTGGAAAGACTGTATATTGGCTCTTCAAAGTTCCGACCCAGTTATACAAAGAGCTGAAAGGCTCCAAATAGTAAACAAATGTTTGAATGCTTTATCTGTGATGGCTTGCACTGATCCTAATTTGTTTGGATGGCCCATGATGATGTATGGAAGTTTACAGAGTCCTGGAGGTAGCATCCTGTGGAATGGAATAAACACAGGAGCAAGAATCCTAAGCACAGAATCTGACTGGTGGTTTGAAGACATCTCATACCTCAGAGTAGGTTTGTTTGAGAGATTAATCATCGCCATGAAAACAAAAGGCATAAGACCTGATAGTCTTGCTGGTGCAATTATGTATTATGCAAGGAAGTACCTACCAGGTCTAGCCCGGTGGCATTGCGGGCAAAGTGGCAAGACAAGAACAGTTGCCAGTTTTAGCTTGACACCTGCTGCAGTCGATCAAAGGGTTTTAATCGAAACAATTGAAAAACTTCTTCCAGAAAACAAGGGTAAATCCTTTTGCCGATTTTTGTTAGGGCTTCTCCGCACAGCACTGATATTGGATGTCAATCAAACATGTAGGGACTCTTTAGAGAGGAAAATAGGGATGCAGCTGGAATTGGCAACCCTAGACAGCCTTCTAATTCCTACTTATTCTGATTCCAATGCTTTATATGATACTGACTGTGTGCAAAGGATCATTGGCCACTTTATGAGTTCGGAATCAAGATTAGCATCTTTTTCTCCATTGTCCTTGGATCTGGAAACTTCACCATCTTCTCAGCCCCTCCAAAAAGCTGCAAAATTGATTGATAACTATATTGCAGAGGTTGCTTCTGATGTTAATTTGAAACCTAAGAAGATACATTCTCTTGCAGAGGCCCTTCCAGATTCTTCGAGATCCTTACATGATGGTTTATACAGAGCACTGGATATATACTTCAAGGTTTGATTTATTTGGTCTTCTACTTAAATGAAAGCTTTTCTTTGATCTTAAACATATCTAATTATTCATAGAACTGTGCAGTCACATCCATGGCTGTCAGAGAAAGAGAAGGAAGAACTTTGCAACATCATTGACTACCAGAAGCTCTCCGGTGATGCTTGTGTGCATGCTTCCCAGAACGGAAGACTACCAATTCGAGTCATTCTTCAAGTCCTCTTCTTTGAACAGATGCAACTGAGAACTGCCCTTGCCAGCTGTCTACATGTCTTGGACACTGAAAGTGCACCTGGAGGTCCAGGGACTGCTCCAACGGACATGGCTGGTCAGATTGTGCTGAGAGATGGATGGGTTTCAGTTGTACGTGAAAACCAAGTTTTAAAGGTTGATATGGAAAATATGAGGTCTAGAGTTGGGGAACTAGAAGAAGAGGTTACTAAAATAAAGCAAGAAATGAAGAGGGTCACGAAATCACACAGCTCACTTAGTTCCCCTCACTTGGTTAGCAGGAAAATTGGATGCAATCTTCTTTCAGGTTCCGTGGATGCCCAGCCTGACATTGTTAACAGCACTGGACATACTCCCAGGGCATCGGTAGAGAAAGCACGCTCTTCCCGACAGTCCAGGCACGGGAGAAGTTTTTCATTCCTTGGATAGCTATCATGTGAAAACAATAAGAATAGAAAGTTTTTCAGACAATGGAAACCAAGGAATGGTTGATAGAAGGATTTGGCACTTTTCTAAAGGCGGTTGAATTTCAATCTTTTGTTGCAAAGTGGTCTCAAGTTAAATTGAATCGGGATTGCAGCTTCTTCCAAATTACATTGAAGTAATTTTCTATAATTATTCTTAAGCATTTCATTAAGAGAAGGCAGAAAAGTTGTGTATCCTGAAAATGTTGTGGTAGTAACAAGGTCATAGCAGTCTTTGAATAAGTTGCAAGTCACTACGCTCCATCCCGAATCTGGGGTTGAAAGCAAAACATCAGATTTAGAATGGAGCTCCCATACAAAGGGAAGATTTGCAAACTGTAGTTAGCATCTGCGCTGTCTATTTTCATTTCCTTTTGCTTCTCCTTCAAGAATGTATGTATTGATGTACAGTTATCTCACTCATTATAGAACATTTCACAATCACAAAATCCACTGCTCATTTGCTTAACCTTTGTTTGAATTGTTGGAACGTGCAACCCAGAAAAGCTCCGATACATGTACAAGACTTGGGACTCAGCACGAAACTTGGGCAACAAACGAATTGCGGGGTATGAAGTGTTAAACAGAAACTGAATTAAGGATGAGAAATATGGCTCACTTGACTTTGACCTGAGTTGGCCGATAGGTAGATGCAAAATTACTGCTTGAAAGTTGGGGCAACAAATGAATTGCAGTTATGAAGTGTTAAAATAAAATCTTAATTAGGTACGACAACTTAAGTTTGACTTGAGTTGACCCACAAAAAGATACAAAATAACATAGGGATGAGGGGGAGGTCAGTATTTGAGTCTTCCATCACTTATTTGCAAAACCAAGAAACAAAATTTTTCAGTTTCTAAAAGATAGGACGTGGAAGAAAGTGAATGACTGACATAATAAGATGCTTTCTAGAGTGGAGAAGGAAACTCTGATAAAATTTGCTGCTCAGGCCTTACCGGCTTATTGTATGAATGTGTTTCAATTGTCTTTATCGTTATGTGATGAACTTCAGAAGATCATAAATAGCTATTGGTGGGAAAATTTGGGAGAGGATGCTAAAGGTATTCATTGGTATGCATAGGACAAGATGTGTCAGCCCAAGAAGAATGGGGGGATGGGGTTTCGGGATTTGCACTGCTTTAATATAAGTATGCTTGGCAAGCATGGGTAGCGCCTTTTACATGGTCCTAACACTCTTCTATTTAGGATTCTCAAATCTTAATACTTCCCTCAAAGGAATTTTTTGGCTGCTGGGATTGGACATAATCCTAACTATACGTGGAGAAGTGTGTTGTTTGCTACGGATGTTTTGAAGAAATGAGTGAGGTGGAGAGTGGGTAATGGGGAGACAATTAAGGTAGGTGTGGACCCATGGATACCTAGAGATGGGGAGTTTTGGGTGAAGGCTGGAACTACCTCTGTGAGTCCTACATTAAAAGTGTGAGTTATTTAGGGAAAATGAGAGGGCGTGGGATGTGAAAAAGGTGATAGGCATGTTTAGTCATAGAGATAGTAGGGATATCCTTGTAATCCCAATTCGGTGGGGAGAGTGTGAAGATAGTTGGGTTTGGCATTTCGATACCAAAGGGCAGTATACGGTAAAGTCTTGTTATTATGTAGCTTTGAAAACATTGGGTAAAGAAGGTAAGGTCGAAGAGGGTGATTTTTGGGGCAAATTATGAACTATTGCTTCTTCTCCAATAGTTAAAATGTTCAAGTGGAGAGCTTTTAAAGGCATTCTACCTACTAAGGTAAATCTAGCTTGTAGAGGAGTACAGGTAGATGATAAATGCTACTGTGGAGAGGTGGAAGATGTCAACCATTGCTTGGTGGGGTGTGAGAGGGCGAGAGAGGTGTAGGAGTTAGGTGATTTTTTTATTGCTAACCCAGCTCCTTCTTTTAGGGAGTTTTTCTTGCAGGTACGGAATGCAAACAATGGAGCAAATATCTCAAAATTTGCAACCATAGCATGGAAGATATGGGAGGGCCGAAACAAAGGCTTATGGCAAGCTCAAGTCCCTACAGCGAGGGGAACTTAGCACTTTGCAATAGATTACTTATATTAATGGAATTTGGCGCAAAAACAAAAACGGCAGCAACAACTTTTTTCCTCCAGCGAGAATAGAGGCCCAGCAGCCCATCGTTTTTATAGCTGCTGGGCGAAGACAAAGTGTAGTAGATAGCTTGGATGAATGACATAGTTTCATCGACAGGGCAAGCTTTCAGAGGATGGGAACATCGGGATTTGACTTTATCATTGAGAGCCTTAAAGGCCAATTTCAACATGCAATATCTGGAGTGTTTGATGGACTCCATTCAGCGCTAGTGACAGAGGTCTTAGCGGTTCGACAGGCTCTTCTTTGGACAGTTCACAACATGCAACACTTGAGGAGTATCTTTATTAATTCTCAACTTGTCGTGCTTGCCATTAACTCACACCACGAGGACCATTCAAAGTTTGAAGGCATTGTTAAGGATTGCCGATTAATGTTGCAAAGTAATTCTAATATTTCTGTTGTTTGGATTAATCGACGAGAAAATGTGGGAGCTTATGAACTTGCTCGAGTATCTTGCAATTTTTCTCGTTTGAAAGTTTAGGAGTCTATCTCACCTTGTTTATCTCATTTATATGATTAATGAGAGTTTCCTTTACCTTTCAAAACAAAACAAAAAAAAACATAAGGATGATAAATATAGCTCAGCTCAACTTAATTTTGGCTTGAGTTGACCTGACAGGAAGATATAAAATTACATCATTTTGTTAAATTTTAAAAAAAACCCATCCTGGTCTATTGTCATTTTTAATCCAAATTTCCATCGAAGTATTTATATAATTTAAGTTACGAAGTCACACGTCCATCAGTCGTCGCTTTGGCCGAGTGGTTAAGGCGTGTGCCTGCTAAGTACATGGGGTTTCCCCGCGAGAGTTCGAATCTCTCAGGCGACGTTTGCTAAAACTGTTAGTCTTCGTTTTTTATTTTTTTCATCGTTTACAACACCATCTGTGTCTTGGCCAACCAAATCACTCCACCAGCTCAATCAGTTCCGTATTCAGCTGGTGTCGACCTCATCGAATAACAACTCAAGGTAAAGAGACTTTTGAGTTCACGCCTTAGAGGCTTTAGTTACAGTTACAAAACCTAGCTGGTCTCTTTCTCCAAAAGAACAACATTACAAGACACCATTGAAAGAACATACATATTTTATGTAGTTGTGTTCTTCTTCACATCATCTTCATCAAGTAAAAATAAAAGGTTCGGGAAGTACAATGTCAGTTTCTTCTCAAAGCCTTAAACTTTCTCTCCCTACCACTTTCTCTGAGGACGCCTACCCCATCCCCACCCTCTCCCAGTTTCCATTAGTTGGTCACAGCCAAATACGCACTCTTCCCACTCTTATTCTTAAATGTTCCAATTTCCACTCCGTCCCGCCGTCGGCTGATGATCAACCTCGGAAAGGTCTGTCGGAGGAGGAGCCTCCGGTATTCGACCTTGCTGATGGTAGTGGTGGTGGTGGTGGTAAGGACTTTTCAGGTGGCAACGGAGGTGGCGCCGGCGGCGATGGTAGAGATTCTTCTGATGACAGCGGGGGCTCTTGGGAGGAGGAGGAGTTTGGGCCAATAATGAGATTGGATGAAGTTTTAAAGGAGACGGAAGCGCGAGGTGTTCACCTTCCCAATGATATGCTGGAAGCCGCCAAGACTACTGGTATTCGCAAGATGTTCCTTCTTCGCTACCTTGATTTGCAGGTTCTTTGTTTATGATGGAATTCATACGACTATTTGTGTCCTGAAGATGGTCTACTTTAGTATGAATATTGTGTTTGGGATAACTACAGGGTTCGGTTTGGCCATTGGGGTTTTTAACGAGATATTGCAGTTTGCTGCGTAATCGAATGCTGGCTGATCCTTCTTTTCTTTTTAAAGTTGGAACTGAGGTAATTATTACTTTAAAGTAAATAGTTTGTCTTGATTTGTCAAAACTCTTATTTATTTAAATATGGAATGCTACAGATAGTTATCGATTCTTGCTGTGCAACATTTGCTGAGGTTCAGAAAAGAGGGAAGGACTTCTGGTCTGAGTTTGAGTTATATGCTGCTGATCTTTTGGTTGGCATCGTGGTTGACATTGCTTTGGTTGGGATGTTAGCCCCTTATGCCCGAATTGGGCAACCACAACCCTCTGTGCCAAGATCAAGAGGCTTGCTTGAAGGTCTGCACCAGGCTTGTGCAGCTCTTCCTAGCAGGTCTTATCCACATTGCTAGAGCTTGCAAATAATTTATCCTTCTTTTTTCTGTCAGCTGCTTTATGTTGAATGAAGTTAGGTTTAATTAGTAATTGTCTTGGTAAGGAAATTCTTACCTTTTTGTGCTAAAGTTATGAAAATTTCCCAGCAGTTCAAATGACACGAATAAATTTAATTCAAAAAATGATTATGATCCTTCGTGAGTCAAGTTTTCTAGAACCAGAAATCTCTTAGATATGATTTCATTGGTTTGATTTCCTTTTGGTGTCTCCTCTATGCCAAGTAATATTTGAAAGCTTGCATCATATTTTCCTGTTTCTTTTATCCGGGATTGTGGTGACTTTAGGAATTATGACTGCAACTTCAGTCTTAAGGCTTTACAAAGTTTCAAATATCACCCAGAATTTCAGTTATTTATTACGTTGCTCATAGCTGGTTATTACCCTTTCAGTGTCTTTGAAGCCGAAAGGCCAGGATGTAAATTCACCGTGAGGCAGCGAGTTGCTACATACTTCTATAAGGTAATACATATCTAATTTATGTGCAATAACCAATGTTTTTATCTTTTAAGGGAATCCTAGAACTGCAGTCCTTACTTAGTGTGATGGTATATTCCAACATGGTAGTTTTACCACTTTTCTGTTTCCTATTTCTGAATTTTGCATTTTCTAAATGCAGGGTGTATTGTATGGTTCAGTTGGATTTGTATGTGGACTTATTGGTCAAGGCATTGCTAATTTGATCATGACTGCAAAACGGTATGTTTCTATGTATTTCATAATTGTATGATGAAATCTTTGGTTGCACTTTTGAGGATAGATTATTGATACTTGAATCCAGAACAATTCATTGTCAGGTAGGAGGTGGTAAACTTATTTAGTTGGTCATTTGTGTAGTTTTCTTATCCTTGTTTAGCCTCTTAGTATAAGCTTCTTAGTTCTATATTTGATGTTGGTTACTGTTATTTTTGTACCATCAGGAATATAAAAAAATCTGAAGAAGATATTCCCGTCCCACATCTTGTTAAAAGTGCTGCTCTTTGGGGTAGGTATCTTTTCCTGAATTCCATAATTCTTTAACTCTCTAATTGTTGCATTGATCTAGAGTTTTGACCACACAGTCTGCAATTTTCTATTCAGTTCTGGTTTAGGGTTTACAGAATATACTAAGATTGTCGTTTTTCATTTATGATTTTCGCATTTGACTATATTAATGGGAATCATGAAACTACGGTTATATGAGAAGGCTTCTCATTGAGGTTTATTGTGTTTTCACTACCTTCCATTTATCAACGTATGTGATCCCATTCTATATTTGTATCAGGCGTTTTCCTTGCTGTTTCTTCCAACACTCGCTACCAAATTGTCAACGGATTGGAGCGACTAGTCGAGGCATCACCGGCGGCGAAGCGAGCCCCACCAGTTGCAATGGCGTTCACCGTGGGTGTGAGATTTGCCAACAATATTTATGGCGGTATGCAATTTGTAGATTGGGCAAAATGGAGTGGGGTGCAATAGTTTGTTGACCCATTGAATGAGGATGATATGATTCTTGCTAGTATGACCCCAGCCCTTCCTTTATTCCTTATTTAAAACGAAAAAGTATATATAGTCCCAGCAAGAGGGTTTATAGTGCACATTGGCAAAAACCAAAATATGTCATCGCTTTTCCTTTCCTTTTAGTTATTGTAATTGACACATCCTGCCTCGGATTTTATTAGCCGACCGGCAACTTAAATAGGCGATAGTTCTACAGACATGGTGCGCCAAACTCTTTCAGAGTCAGAGAGCAGCCTTTTGTGTTACAGTATCACATTAATGGGCTGCCAAATGCCTGCATGCATTAATCGCACAAGGAAAAAGCAAGAAACACATAAATGTGGAAATTTTCTTTTTCACTAACTATAAACAAGCGATGAAGGAAAGAAAGACCTGTTATCCCTAATAAGTAATAACAAACACGATCAAAGGACCTTTTTTTTTTTGTTTCTTGCTACAAGGGAAGAAAACAAAATAAAACGAACAAAAGTATCTTAGCTAACGCAGGGTTCTTCAATATAAAGCGTCGTGCTTGTCTCGATGTAGGAGGTCTCGAACAGTCACCAGGGGTTTCCTGAAGAATATGAAGTCTTGGGCTTAAACTTGTTGAAGAGAAGTCATCCGATCGACACACTAATTCTCTTCAAGATATACATGTCGGACTTGAACCTCCTAGCTTCGATGGATTAGTCCCCATGTGCTTGCTTTTCTTCTATGATCGATCGGTATAAACATTAACAACTCCAAATTGGATCGGTTTTACCTCAACAAATAAGTGTTTGGGTCAAGAAAATTCTTCCTAATTGAGAGATTGTTGGAGAGGTGACAAAACTGAAGAGGAGAGGATGTTAATTACTTCGAGAGAGTCCACTTCAACTGTCACCCTTTTATAACTAACCTTTTATAACTAAGCGCCTAGGCTAGAGTGAGATTCGATGGACGTCCCCATAGTTCCGCATTTAAAGGAGATCCTTGACCGATGTGGTGAAGAAACCCTCCGAACCATCTCTCTTGGTTTATATGCGAGAGGTGTTTTTTCAAATACTTATTTTTTTTCGAAAATAACTTTTACGGTGAAAAAAAAAAAAAATTGAAGTATCCACTGAACCAAATATACACTAAATTATAGCTTCTTGAGAAGCTGTTTTTAATATTATTTCCGTCGCTTACGTAAACAAACCTAGAGTCTCCTTGTCCTCTGCTCCACTTCACCGTCCTCCTCCGCTCTTCAATGGCTCTCTCAACCTCAGACGTTCAAAAAAACTCATCCTTTTGTTT
>JANKYE010000012.1:7813612-7833235 GCA_032467995.1 Erythroxylum dillonii
AATACTGTGGCATTTCTAGAGTCTCAATTCTACCATCCTCTAACTGGAACACCTGAATATAATCAGCTCTTAATGTTCCTATAAGATGGTTATCTAAAATTTCTTTCAATATGGTACTTTGCATATTGTTTATCATAAATAATTTCATTATAAAATAAAATATAGTTAAAATTAATAAAAGTACTTTTAGTTTTTATGCTGCCAAACAGTTTACTATATAAAGCTCTTTTTAAAAAGCTGTTTTTTTAATTGACAGCCAAACAGTCAACTAACTTTTAAAAGTTCTTCTCAGAAAAACTCTACTGACAAAAGCTCTATTGATAAAAGATCAACCAAACAGGGCCTAAGTGAGTGATGGAGGAAAGAAAGACCTGTAACCCCTAATAAGTAATAACCAACACGATCAAAGGCATACTGGTTAAGAGAAAGGAAGGTTTGCGGACGGGAGAAACTGGGGTCCCCGAAACTTTGATACTCTTTTAAACCGGTAATTAATTAGTTAACATTAGGAGTTAGTAGTAATGGACCCTTTGAGTAGAATAAGGTGTAAGGATGATGATACACTCTTTTAAACCGGTAATTAATTAGTTAACCTTAGGAGTTAATAGTAATTGACCCTTTGAGTATAATAAGGTGTAAGGATACACTCTTTTAAACCGGTAATTAATTAGTTAACCTTAGGAGTTAATAGTAATTGACCCTTTGAGCAGAATAAGGTGTAAGGATGGACTTCGAAAAGTCAGCAAGTGAATGTGAAAAGGAAAAAAACGGAAGGAAGGAAGCAACTTAAAAAATGCAAATTCAAAGTCATCTCCCGCACTGCCCCGACGGCTTTTCCAAAATTTCTACTCAAGCCCACCGTGACCATTCCATTCCTCTTACGGTCTCAACCACTCTCTCTTTCTCTCTCTGAAGAACCAATTTTCCCATCTCCGATCTCATCCCTGTTTTTTCCTCATAATTACAGTCTTAGATCTTCAGACTCTGCGATCACTGTTAATTTTTTCATCTGATTAGATCTCATTATCTGTGGGCTTGTTTGGAGTTATTAGCAAGAGGTTGTGATTGGTGGAGCTGAGAAAGAGAGAGTCTGTTCCTCTCTCTTGCTGGATCTGATAGGGAAATGGCGCTTTCGGGAATGAGAGGTTTGTCCGTATTCATAAGCGACGTTCGTAATTGCCAGAACAAAGAGCAAGAGAGGCTCCGCGTCGATAAAGAGCTGGGTAACGTCCGTACTCGCTTCAAGAATGAGAAGGTTAGGGTTTCTTTTCTCTTCTCTATTTGCGTTTTAGTTTCTATGTGTTTGGATTCTGTTGGTCTTGCTTTGGATAATAGCCGTTTTCGTTCCTGAACTTTCCTTGAAATCTCCAGAAACAACTGAAACCGTTTCGTTTCGATTTTTTTTTTTGTTGCAATTCAATTTTAAGAAGAGAATGTTTCGGTGACTCGACTGAGCTTGCCTACTTGGAATTTTGAGTGTATGCTCTATGTAATGTTATTATGAAGCTATAGTTGTTGAGGAATTGCCTTAAGCTAGAGATACAAATGAGTTCTCTATAATTTTGAGATTGGAGCAGTTTTGGGAGGAATTTTATTTGCCATTTAGGTCAGCAAAGGTTTACGAGTGAGCAGTACAGGGGTTTAAGCTCTCTAAGAAAGCTCGTTTAAATCTTATGAGCAGCTAGCCGATTCTCTGTCTCTCTGTCTCTCTCTCTTTTTAGGAGTTGCTCATGAATGGATCACAAGGACTTGTTGTCTGGGGGGATTGGCAGCGCTTAAACATCCAAAATCGTTCCCTGATGGGGCTGATTGGATACGAATGATGGGCTGCAGTGAAAATTCTTGTATTGTTTGGTTGGTAGTAAAGAATATACTATTGGGAGGCGCTCCAAAAGGCATTTCTAGCTGATCAGTGTAATTAATGAGACCATGGTCAAAAATTGAAAATTACTGAAATAATGTTTGCAGATACCAAGGGCTTGTGCCGATCTGTTGCTTGTTAGCACAAATGTTAAACTTTCAGAATCAAAGCGAGAACAAAATGTTCTTTTTTTTTTGGCAACACAAGGCTTTTCCAAGATATTGTGGGGTAACATCATTGAAACCAGCACTCCTATTGCCATCATCTCTCAACTGTTATACCTGGGCTTCTTTGGTGTTAAACTTTTAACTCTGCTATGAACTGGTTATGGACCTTTGACTTGATGACGCTTGTAAAATTCAAGCAATCTACAATGCTAGTTTCTTGCTGACATAATTTTAATAATCTGCTTGTTAGATAAGAATACATATTTAATGTTGGGTTAGGAGTGTTGGTACTGTAATTGATTTCAAGACATTGGAATATATTGGATCAGTTGTTGAAGATTGTGGCCATGCTCTTGAATTGAGTTGTTGGCATATTGGACCTTTAACTTACTTGTGTTCTTTACATTTTATTGGTCTTCGCAAAGCTCCAACAAGCAATTGGGATGTAGAAACACTTAATATAAATGATCCTCAACAAGTCTGAGAATACTTTTTAACTACTAATTATCCTATTTGGAGAATGATTGGAGATGACCACAAGCTATGCCTATAGTAAGAATTCCGTGGTGTTTATTTTGGTACACCAAGTAGCTTCGATATGGTATGTTGAAAACTGACATTTTGGTTGCATCTATGATGGCTGATATTATACATTTATGTGGCTAAAAAACTCAATATTAGGGGCTCATGAGTAAGTGATGGAAAAGCAGATTATTGAGTGATAAAATAAGTGCAAAATTTTTCTTGTCTATATATCTGTGTTCCTGGCTGTAAAATTTTTATTAAGTTCTGAAAGGATTTAGGGGAGTAGGCACAGTAAGGTTTGGATTATGATTCTCAATATATTTAACGTTTTAAGCCTCTAGTAATTAAAGCAAGTGTAATCAATTGGATGTCTCTAATAGGTTGAGGACAATGTCTATGAGGACCACGATACCGTTAAGGTTAACATTGGTTAACGATACCGTTAAGGTTAACATTGGTTAATCATATTGCTCAAATGGTTTAGTAACTAATCATGGGTTTTTCTTAGTACTACCAAGCAAGTTCATTGTTGATAATATGTACTCTCCTACTTTTTGAATTCATTCTTTGTGTGTCAGAAGTTTCGTGATTAAACTAGATAATTAGTGCATATTGTCTTTAGCTCTTCAGAATTAAAATTCAAAATTGTCTTTGCTTATCTAACTTGAATAATTACATTGTAAGTTTTGACAAATGCTGATTATAATTCTAGGGGAAAAGAATTGCAATTGTCTATAACTCGATTTTATCAAGATACTATGCATATTTACTGCAAATTTAAACTGTAGAATTATGATTTTAATTCCCTCAATATTCAAGTTCAAGATCCAAAGCCCTCCCATTTAGAGAGGTTTATTCTTTTGGCTTACTTCTCAAAATTTATTTTCATCTATCTTTTGATAATTTCTAATGTAAATTAACCGTAAAGGATTTAATGTTTGAGGCAATTGAATGCACAAATCCCTTTTTTAGGTTGTTTTTTTATTAGAGTTATTTAATGAATAAGAACATCTTTGGAATGAGTTATCAATGTTGTCTATGGAATATTTTTTTATATTCATATCTACTTAAATCTAAACTAACTGTGTGCTCATACTGAAGAGTTGTTTGTTCTTTTCTTTATGCCGTTAATGTTGTTCTACTGGCTAGCTGTTATGTGTCCGTGCTTGGGATCGTCCAAGGACGATTCTCAGGAAAGTTAATATCTTTTCACTTATTTATGTTGGTTCCCTTCTTCGCAAAACCTATTTTTGATGATGAAAATTGGCAGCACTTGTCAAGGAGAAGGTCTGCCGAGATTGGTTTAAATTATTCTACTTCTAAGCTAGTTTTTATGATAACTTCTTGCTTACTTTATTGCATAACATAATAGCCTTATATAGGCAAAGAAACATAAAGTTCCACCTAAATTAGGAATCCTAGAAAGACTCCTATTCAAGCTGTTTTAGGACTCCTAGAAAGACACCTATTTAAGTTGTTTTTATTAACATAACTATAACAGAAACTTGTGTAGAAATAATATTTTCTTACTAAATAAAATACTCCTCTAATAGACTCCTACTAAAACACTCCTGTAATAGACTCCTAATTGTTGGGAAATATCTGGTTGGATATTTCCTCTATATTATTGACTCCTAAATAGTTAGAAAATCAGATCTGATATTATGTACAGATATTAGGATATTATGTAAAGATATTAGTTTCCTAGAATGGGCCCCTCTATTTCTATATATATACTTGTATCTATATACTGATGAAGTGTGAGTGAAATACAACAGTTTAGAATTTCTGCATGGTATCAGAGCCATACTTGAACATTCAAAAACCCTAGCCACCACCTATTGTTTCTAATCCTGCCAATCTATGTCAACCATGTCTGACATTGGTGAATCCTCTAATCTAGTTCAAACCTCCTCCACACAATACTACCTTAGATTCTCATTCCTTTCAGATCACTACTATACAACTGAATGGAGAGAACTTTCTTCGCTGGTCCCAATAAGTGAGAATGTACATCCATGGGAGAGGCAAGATTGGATATTTGACTGGTGGCAAAAAGGAACCTAAAGCGGATGATCATACACATGGAACATGGGATGCTGAAAATTCTATGGTGATGACATGGTTGGTAAATTCAATGCAGGAAGATATTAGCTCCAACTATATGTGTTACCACACAGCTAAGGAGCTATGGGACAACGTGAATCAAATATATTCTAATTTGGAAACCAATCCCAAGTGTATGAACTAACTCTCAAATTGGGTGAGATCTACCAAGGTGAGGATAGTGTTACTAAGTACTTTAATTATCTAAAATGTTTGTGGCAAGACTTAGACTTGCTTAATGACTATGAATGGAAATCCCTTGATGACCGTAACTATTTTCGAAAAACAGTAGAGGATAACCGAATTTTTAAGTTCTTAATTGAACTTAATGTTGAGTTTGATGAGGTTAGAGGCAGGATTATTGGAAGACCACTTCCTACCATTGGAGAAGTCTTTGCAGAAGTTCGACGTGAAGAAAGCAAACGGTTTGTGATGCTTGGCAAACGAAATCCTACGTCTACTATTGAAAACACAGCACTAGTTGCTAGGAATACTATTGGTCGTACTAGGAAGGCTGAGGAAATGTCATGGGTTTGGTGTGACTATTGCAATAAAGCACGACATGCCTGTGAAACATGCTGGAAACACCATGGAAAGCCAGCAAATTGGAAGGGATCACATGAAGGGAAATTTAATAAAACTTCCTCTAGTGATTCAACTCACTATGAATCATGCAAAATCCCATCAGCACATGAGGTGGATGCTGGACAATTCTCACAAAAACTATATTCTGAAGCTTTTGAAACCCAAAACTGAATCCTCAAGTGCTCCTAATACCTTTGTGGTGCAAACTGGTAGGGATTTTACTGCTTTATCATGTTCCATGTTCCTTTCCATATAATTCCACTCCTTGGATCATTGATTCAGGAGCATCTGACGATATGACCCGTTCTTCTAATTTATTTCATACTTATGACCTTTGTTCTGGTCATGAAAAAATATGTATAGCTGATGGATCATTTTGTGTTGTAGCTGGTAAAGGCTCAGTAACTCTATACTTGAATATCTGCCTTAAATTTGTCCTACATGTTCCAAAACTAGCTTGTAATCTACTGTTCGTAAGCAAACTAACCCATGACTCTAATTGTACCATTACTTTTTTTGACTCATATTGTGTTTTTCACGAACTAACTACGAGGAAGATGATTGGCAGTGCTAAGTTGATAGATGGTCTCTACTACTTAGTTGATGATAACTTAAAGAATAAAGAAGCTCTTGGCTTAAGTAGTATTCGTTCTACCCCTGCTAAAGAACATATTTTGCTTTGGCATAATAGATTAGGACATTCTAATTTCTCTTACCTGTCTTAATTTCTCTTACCTAAAAAGACTTTTACCTCATTTGTTTAAGTTTGTGGATTGTTCAAAACTTCATTGTGAGCAGTGTATTTTATCCAAAAGTCATAAGATTTCTTAAAAGACTTTTACGTCATTTGTTTAAGTTTGTGGATTGTTCAAAACTTCATTGCGAGCAGTGCATTTTATCCAAAAGTCATAAGATTTCTTACCCTAGAAAATCATATCAACCATCCAAACCATTTTACTTAATTCATAGTGATGTTTGGGGTCCATCCCGTGTTAAAACTCTTACCAAGAAAAAATGGTTTGTAACTTTTATTGATGTTCATACTCGATTGTGTTGGGTCTATTTAATACATGAAAAATCTAAAGTTGCTCAAATCCTTCAAAACTTCTATACCATGGTTGAAACTCAATTTCACAAATACATTGGTATGCTTATACTTTGACAATGGTACCGAGTATTTTAATGAAGTCCTTGGGAAATTTCTTAAGTCTAAAGACATTGTTCACCAATCTACGTGTGTTAACACTTCTCAACAAAATGGTATCGCCGAGAGGAAAACTAAACACTTACTAGAAGTCGCTCGGTCCATTATGTTTACAATGAATGTGCCAAGATACCTTTGGGGTGAGGCTGTTTTGACTGCATCATACTTAGTTAACCGAATGCCTAGCCGTGTTTTGCATTATGCAACACCCTTAGATATGTCTAAACAATGCTTTCTTGAAAATAGACTTTACTTCTCCTCTTCGGGTATTTGGGTAAACTGCATATGTTCACAACTCAAATAGGGGAAACTCTAAACTAGATCCAAGAGCTGAAAAATATGTCTTCATTGAGTATGCTCCTAGTCAATGAGGTTATAAGTGCATCAATCCTTTAATTGAAAAAATTGTTGTCTCCATGGATCTCACATTCCTAGAAAATAAAAAAAAATTTCTTCATGGGGGAAACTCTAATGAAGCAAAAAAAATTGGCGCCATTACTCCTAATCCCCTACCCACGGTCATTATTGATCACAACATAATTTTTGATAATGAAGCCAAAGATACTACTTCTAATCTGTCCATGCCAGGAAATCCCGATTCATCCACAGGGGGAGAAATGCTACTTTCTGCTCCTAAGGAACGAAATACTGAGCTTCGTGTTTATACTAAGAGGAAGACTCAATTGAGAAGTAGAGAACAACCTACAATGCATAGCCTCTCAAATCTCTCGGAGAAGGAACTTGGCAACAATTCAGGTAAGCCTTATGCTACTTTACCTCTTATTGTGTCTAGTAGTTTTCAACCTACACCTACTGACCCACAAATTACAAGTGATATTCGTACTGATCTCTCTACTGATAATTACCTACCCATAGCATGTAGAAAGGGGAAGCGGACTTGCACCAACCATCCCATATCAAAGTAACTATCTTATGGGAAACTATCACACACATATAAATAATTTATCTCTAAAATCACTAATTTGTTTGTGCCAAGAAACATTCAGGAAGCACTTCAAGATCTAGATTGGAGATCAACTGTTATGGAAGAAGTAAATGCTCTTGAGAAGAATAAAACTTGGGAACTCTTCTAGAGATAAAAGTTTGGTAGGTTGCAAATGGCTTTTCACTATTAAGTCAAAGGCTGATGGTAGTGTGGAAAGGTTGAAGGCAAGATTAGTTGCTAAGGGATTTACTCAAACCTATGGTATTGACTACCAAGAGACATTTGCTCCTGTTGCAAAGGTAAATACAATTCCTGCTGCAAGGGTAAATACAGTTCGAGTATTGCTATCCTTGGCTGTAAATTTTGAGTGGACTTTACATCAACTAGATGTAAAAAATGAATTTTTTAATGGAGACCTAGATGGAGAAGTCTTTATGAGCTTACCCCAGGTTTTGAGGATACTTATGGGAGAAATAAGGTGTGCAAGCTAAGGAAGCCATTATATGGACTAAAACAGTCCCCTAGAGCATGATTTGACAGGTTTGGTAGGGCTATGAAGAGCTACAGCTATTGTCAAAGCCAAGTTGATCATACATTGTTGTACAAGCGTTCCAAGGCAGGTATGCAATCGATTCTTATTGTTTATGTAGATGACATTATCATAACAGGAGATGATGTATCCGAAATAGTAGAGTTGAAGAAGAGATTAGCCAAAGAATTTGAGATCAAAGACTTGGACCTCTAAAATACTTCCTTGGAATGGAATTTGCTAGATCCAAGTATGGGATATTTGTGAACCAACAGAAATATATTCTGGACCTATTGAATGAGACCTGATTACAAGGATGCAAGGCAGCTGATACTCCTGTTGAGACTGGTGTAAATTTCAAACCAGTTCAACCTAAAAACGTTATTAATAAGGAGAGATACCAACAACTAGTTGGGAGATTAATATACCTGTCACACACCCGACCTGATATAGTCTTTGTCGTGAGCTTAATGAGTCAATTTATGCACTCACTAGGCCAAGAACATCTGGATGCTGTATATAGGATACTAAGATATCTAAAAGGAACTCCTGGGCAAGGTTTAATGTTTCGTAAGCAGAACAACCTTAAGCAGAAGTCTATACTGATGTTGATTGGGCAGGGAGTGCTACAAATAGAAGATCAAGTTCAGGTTATTGCACATTTATTGGTGGTAGCTTGGAGGAGTAAGAAACAAAGTGTTGTTGCGAGAAGCAGTGTCGAAGCTGAGTTTTGTGCAATGGCACATGGAATTTGTGAAGTCCTATGGATTAAAAGGGTACTGGAGGAATTACAGATTCCTATTTTAGTTCCTATGAAAGTGTATTGTGACAACAATTCTGCAATTTCAATTGATCATAACCCTGTTCTTCATGATAGAACAAAACATGTTGAGGTTGACAAGCACTTCTTCAAGGAAAAGATTGAAGAAGGATTAATTTGTGTTCCCTATATTCCAACGTTACAATAGGTAGCTGACATTCTTACAAAGGGATTACACAAGAGGCAGTTCAATATTCTAGTTACCAAGTTGGCTATGGATGACATATACAAGCCACAGCTTAAGGGGGAGTGTTGGGAAATATCCAGTTGGATATTTTCTCGATATTATTGACTCCTAAATAGTTAGGAAATTAGATATGATATTATGTACAAATATTAGGATATTATGTAAAGATATTAGTTTCTTAGAATAGCTCCATTTCTATATAGACTTGTATTTATGTACTAATGAAGTGTGAGTGAAATACAACAGTTTAGAATTTATGCACTAATAAAACACTCCTCTTTGCAAGTAGTTGTTATTTGGCTCGTAGGTTCTTCCCACAATGCATCCATATCATCACTCCCCTTTTCGATATCGAGCTTGCCTTTAAGCTCGAACTCAGGTTATGCTAGTGATGGTATGCAAAGATATCTTAGGTTCTCTCTCCACTAGTTCCTCCCCTTTTCTTGAAAATTTGCCACCTCATTCCAAAATAGTTGCTACATTTGTGTCCCACCGGATAAGTCTCGTAACAATTGTAGCACAACCCCTTTTCTCTTCTTTCAATCATTTCTATTCTGGTGAAGCGTCTTCCCATCGGGGCAGAGTACTTGCTATACTAGAGGTTGTTGTTTTTTCCCCTGAGTTTACCTTACTTCCTAAAGGTGTGGCTGCACTCGCGCTGGTGCTGTTACTACTACTGTCCAGCTGCGAAGATGGCCATAGGGTGGTGTTTTGACTACCTCTCACCCCTTGGGTGTATTGCATCTGCATACATTGTAAATTTTTTTCGCATGCTTTTGCGAAGTTTATTGCAGCCCCAAGATTAACAGGCTATTGCATCTCCACCTGGATTCACTTCCTTTCTACCAACCTAGCCGTGAATAGATTTACTTGTAGGTCTTGTGGAAGCCCTATGTTTCAAGCCAACAGTGTTTGGAATTGTTGTTGATATTCTTCTACGCTCTCTATCTATTTGAGGTTTGTCAATTCCCCTACAGGGTTGTTACTGAGGTGAGGGCCGAATCTCATATTGCAATGGCTTTTGAAAGAGTACCAATGCATCTTTGGTTCTTCTTGTTCAAGCTGAAAGAACCACAACTGGGCCTCCCTAATTAATTGAAAGGCAAACAATCTTACCTTCTCCTCTTCCGCCGTTCGTTGGCTTAGGAAAAATTGTTCACACCTGTGAAGCCAAACCAACAAATCCACCGAGCCATCATACGTTGGAAATTCTATCTTAGTATATTTAAGCACTGTTCTTGCTCGACTGCCCCCATTGATCCTCTCTTCCCGTGGTGGCAATGATGATGCCTGATACTCGCTTGCTTTTGCACCTTCCAACCTTGCAAGCATGAGGATAATCTCGGCATATTGAGCTTTAATTCTTGCTACCCCCATCTCCAATGCACGCATCCTCTGATCCATTTGCCAATCTGTCAAAGATTGCTCTGTAGCTGAAGGGCCTCCTGCTTTGATACCAAATTGTTATGTGCCCGTACTTGGGATCGAGTCCAAGGACGATGCTCAGGGAAGTTAATATTTTTTCCCTTATTTGCGTTGGTTCCCTTCCTTGCAAAACCTATTTTTGATGATGAAAATTGATAGCACTTGTCAAGGACAAGGCTTGCCGAGATTGGACTAAATTATTCAACTGCTAAGCTAATTTTTGTGATAACTTCTTGCTTACTTCATTGCATAATGTAATAGCCTTATATAGGCAAAGAAACATAAAAGTTCCACCTAAACTAGGACTCCTAGAAAGATTCCTATTCAAGCTGTTTTAGGACTATTTGAAAGACTTCTATTTAAGTTGGTTTTTTATTAACATAACTATAACAGAAACTAGTGCAGAAATAATAATTTCCTACTAAAAATAAAATACTTCTCTAATAGACTCGTACTAAAACACTCCTCTAATGGACTCCTAATAAAACACTCCTCTTTGTAAGTAGCTGTTACTTGCCTCGTAGGTTCTTCCCACAATGCGTCTATATCACTAGCTAGGTCAATAAGTTCTGGCGTCCTCTTCATCTATCATTTTAAGTAGATTGAACATTTACTCCAGTTGTCTTTTTTTTTTTGATAATTTACTCCAGTTGTCTTTTGTGTTCCACTCACCTCCATAACTTTGGTATCAATCCTCTTTGTAAAGTTGTCATGCTCTTTATTTTAGATTTTAAGACATTGAAGCTGTTCATGCTCTATATGCACATTTTTTCTTGCATGGATTCACCAGTAAACTCATTACCAATTACTGATACAAGGATTTTTTTTTTTGGGTTGATCAGGGTTTGTCTCCTTATGAAAAGAAGAAATATGTTTGGAAAATGCTTTATATTTATATGCTGGGTTATGATGTGGATTTCGGTCACATGGAAGCAGTTTCTTTAATATCTGCACCAAAGTATCCAGAAAAGCAGGTAACCTTCTTTTGGGTTTTATTTAATCATCTGCTCTTCTATGGCTTCCTAGAATGCAACTAATGGCGATGACACCAATGGTGATTTATCTTGATCACATGATGAAAACTAGTTAGTTAAAGAGTTTTTCATCCTTCATTGTCATTATTAGATTGCTGTCTGTGATATGTTTGAGCATTATGAAACTAATAAGAAAAACTCCTGATTCTGTATTATGGTTCAGGCCTTCAAGATCATTAGCAGCTAATCATATGGAGATATGTAGCATAACTGTCATTTGGTGCTTAGTAATTTAATTTTCATGCCATGCTTAAGTGTGTAATTTTGTTCTGATGTATTTAGCAAGTTTATTAGGACAAACTGCTCCCATTCTTCACCTCTTTGCTGCTAATTGCTGCAGGTTGGCTACATAGTGACATCATGTTTGCTCAACGAGAATCATGATTTTTTGAGATTGGCGATAAATACCGTGCGAAATGATATCATAGGTCGAAATGAAACCTTTCAGTGCTTGGCATTGACAATGGTATTGCAGTCATCCTGTTTTACTTGTGTAATTGCGTATTATTATCATTGTTATCAACTTTGTAGTGCACTGTTTAACTGGGGTTCTACTGTTGGTTTTAATTGCTTCGTTGGATTTAGGATACTACTTGTCTTATTTGAAATGTAGTGCAAAAGTTCTACTTATAGTCACTACCTTCTCAAATTGCACCCTTAGAAATAAACTGAAAATTATCACCTATAAAATGGTTGAAAATCTGATATTTCTTTGTAGAAAATGATCAATGTATGTCTCTTTTTATTCTTACAGGTCTAGATGAACTGGTATACTTTAGGTTTTACAGATATCATGTTTACTATACGTTCTAAATTGCTAAAGCTAGCTATCTGCTGTTCTTTTCTCTGAAACAAAAGACCACCTATTTATCATTAGTATGGATACATTTGGTAGACTGGTTTTGATCTTGACATTTCCTTGATGATCCTATTGGTTATAAATTGGGATGCTCTGGTATTGGTAATCATTGTTTTGGTCACTGTATTGGTATATTTTTTTTGCTCACTGTATTGTGAGAACATTTTTTTTTGCCCACTATGTTGGTAGAATATGACTTGGTGAATATTGATCAACATTTTATGATCTGTTATAATCAAATATAATGTCACTGTTTGCGTTTTCTAAAGTTACCCAAGTTAGTTTGTGAATCTTGAAAGTTGTTTATTTGAAGCTGTGAGAGTGGAAACATTCATATTATCTAGCATGATCATTACGAATTTAGGAAAAAACACTTGGAAACCTTGTAGGTTGCTGTCAGTCCCTTTGTCTCCTTGTTTATGTGTGCTTTGCAGGCTTGCTTGCCCCATCTCTCATTTCCTTTCTCATCCATATTGCTTCATTAGAGTTTGCACGACATAATTTTGTATTCAAAACATTACAGTGTGTCACAATTATGAATTTAGGACATTGGTATTTCAACCCTGTGCACTAAAATTTTTATGTCGTAATTTGTAGGTTGGAAATATTGGTGGGAGAGAATTTGCTGAATCATTAGCACCAGATGTTCAGAAGCTAATCGTAAGATATGACATAGCGTTGTTAGCTTAACTGGCATCCACTTTAAAATATTATCTTGACACCATTTTTCCTTTTACTGGATTTCAGATTTCTAGTAGCTGCAGACCTCTTGTGAGAAAGAAAGCTGCATTATGTCTACTGCGCTTGTTTAGAAAAAACCCTGATGTTGTAAATGTAGATGGCTGGTATGTTTAATCGCTACATTGTGACTATTATGTTCCAAACTTTACCTGTATAAATTTGACTTCTCCTTTGTTTTATGTTCTAGGGCGGATCGCATGGCGCAGCTCTTGGATGAACGTGATCTTGGTGTTTTGACATCTTCTATGAGTCTTCTTGTTGCTTTATTATCAAATAACCATGAAGCTTATTGGAGTTGTCTTCCAAAATGTGTGAAGATATTAGAGCGACTGGCCAGGAATCAGGATATTCCACAAGAATACACTTATTATGGCATCCCATCACCTTGGCTTCAGGTTTGTTTGTTATGTATTTCTTAAAATTTACCACATATTCAATCTGGATCTTATTGTTCTAGTAGTAACTTCTTTATTTCCTCAAATGACATGTTTAGCAATTCATTGATGATGATACCTCTGACAACTTATGTATCTTGATGGATTCTGCTATTTGGACACACAGGTTAAAACAATGAGGGCTCTTCAGTACTTTCCAACTATTGAAGATCCTAATACAAGAAGATCACTGTTTGAGGTTTTCTGCTTAATGAATTTAACTTAATGATATATTGTGTTTCTGATTCTAATTACATCTAAGTTCATGTTTCCAGGTTCTGCAGCGGATATTAATGGGAACTGATGTTGTTAAAAATGTGAATAAGAACAATGCATCTCATGCTGTTCTCTTTGAGGCACTTTCTCTTGTAAGTTCTCTTTCCATGAAAAGTGTCACTGTAAGAAATATGTTGTCTAGTTGAACTTCTATCTTTTTTATGTGCGCACTATTTATGCTTCTTTGTCCTTTCATTTTCTCCTCACCGTTCCTTTTCTAATGTGCAACAATTTTTGGCAACTAGCAATTTGAATTTTTATAGATCTATGGATTGTTTACTTTTAAGAAGATAAGCGTCATGCAATCCTATTAATGTAGTAATTTTTAAGGAAACAAACCTTTTCAAATATATGAAAATTTCTTTGATCTTCACCTTTAATAGTTTTTGTGCTTATCAGGGTTCTTTTGTTATTTGGATGATTGGTGCCTTTCTCTCCCATCCTTCCAAAAGGGGAAAACCCCACACACACAGGCACATAGATGCACGAGAAGTTGAAAACTCTACATACTAAAATATGGAAAAGCATGATTTGTTTCTCTCTCAGTTTAGGTAGTTTGTGCCATGGACTCATCTTCTTTACAAATGAGAAATTTAGTTGATTGCATTTTATGTCTGGTTTTCGCACATAGATCCTCAAATCATTTAACTTCTTCTGGGCGTTTTGATGAGCTCTGTGTTGTCTATGGTGTATTTAAATCATTCAATTACAGGTGATGCATCTTGATGCTGAAAAAGAGATGATGTCTCAGTGCGTCGCTCTCCTTGGAAAATTCATTGCAGTCCGTGAACCAAATATCCGTTATCTTGGCTTGGTAAGTCAGGGTAAATACTCTTTTTTCTGTGACGTTTTTCCAACCTTGGTGATGTAACTCAAAAAAAAATTCTGTAAATGTAACTTGTTAATATTTGATGTCTCAGTGTAATTACTGCTTTATATCTACCTGATTGCCTTATTTTGTACTGTTGGACTTCTGCAGGAGAACATGACTCGGATGTTGATGGTTACAGATGTCCAAGATATTATTAAAAGGCATCAAGCACAGATAATAACCTCACTGAAAGATCCTGACATCAGGTATTTGAAGTATATTACAGTTAATAATACTTTCATCTTCTTTCGTCCTTATCCATATGCCAGGTGTAGTTTCTTGCTCATTGATTTGCTATTGGTGGATGTTACTTCAGCCCATTCTGAAGCTATAACCACTTTCATATTAAATATTCCTTCATTTTAACTGTTAATTTGAGTCAGAATTGTGTAGTTTGAGTCAAGCATGGGATTAGATCAGCTATATGTTGTGTGGTCAAACTATTATGGTGCAAACTTACTTTTGTTGACTTGTGTTTACTCGAACAGTATTCGGCGTCGTGCTCTTGATTTACTTTATGGTATGTGTGATGTTTCAAATGCAAAAGACATAGTGGAAGAACTATTGCAGGTAAAAATAATTTGTAGATTACTTGTACTACATGAATGAAATTCATATTTTATTGTGTGAAATTGTAGTGTAGTAAGATGACTATTGTGCCTGACATTTTCTGATGTTCAGTATCTCAGCACAGCAGACTTTGCAATGCGTGAAGAATTGTCTCTGAAAGCTGCTATTCTTGCAGAGAAGTTTGCTCCAGATTTATCTTGGTAAGAACAGTTACCTGGAAAGATATGGGGCATTGTACAAAGCACTTGTAGATCACTGGTATATGAGCCTAGGACATTGATGAGAAATGATTCTGAGCAATGAAAAATGCATGTGCATTTGGAAAAACAATGAGAAGGACAATGATTTTGGATAAAAGGAATATATGTTACTTCTGAAACAAAATTTTCTGTAGATTAATGGATATGTTGGAGTTGGATTAACTGAGCTGTTCTGGCCACTTTTGCAGGAGATGACCTGATGATGTGTTAAACAATTTTTTCACTGAATTTTGCAAAATTATTTTTCCAGGAGGCTGGTTAAGGAGAGATAACTGCTTGAAACTAATCCAGATGCTTATTGATGGTCCTTTTAGGGATCAAGAAGTTAATTGTGAAACAATTTCTTAAGAGGATGTCAATGTTCAACCAGCTATATCTTAGTTGCATTTATTTCTGCATCATTGTGGACAAAATTGTGTGCTTCTTTCTGTCAACCAACCCATTGTATATTCAACTATTTGCACTGTTGTGCCAAAGCAGAAAAGTAATTGCTGTAGCAGCTTAAGCTCATTGTGCAGCCAGTAGAGATTGCTTTATAAGATGGGCAGATTCACTAGTACTCTGTATATGTCCTCAGAATTTAAAGTTAAACAAGTCTTTGTAGTGTGACTATTCATCAATTAGTAATATCCATGGAATTTCAGGGCATTTGTCAGTCAAGCTTGGTTTTGTTACTAAAATTATTAATATGTTGTTGGATGATGACTAATAAGTTATATTTACATGTAATATTTTCTATATTGATTGCAGGTATGTGGATGTCATCCTTCAGTTGATTGACAAGGCAGGAGATTTTGTCAGTGATGATATATGGTTCCGTGTTGTGCAGTTTGTTACGAACAACGAAGACCTACAAGTAATAAGCGTACTCCGTATGCATAGTCCATCCAGTTGATAGTAGTTATGCTGATTTGATGAATCCTCATCTTAGAATTGAAATTTTGATCAGCCTTATGCAGCAGCCAAAGCTAGGGAGTATCTTGACAAGCCTGCTGCTCATGAGACAATGGTTAAGGTGGGTTTTTAGTACTAACATACATTGGTCCTACTAATAATATCTGAGGTAAAATTCAGTAAAGGCTCAAGTCAATATACTTTGGCACTAATGCATGCATGCTACAGGTCAGCGCTTATCTTCTAGGAGAGTACAGCCATCTTTTGGCTAGACGCCCTGGATGTAGTCCAAAGGAAGTATTTAGCATCATACATGAGAAGCTTCCTACCGTATCGTAAGAGCAATTAACTATTGTCGTTGTCACAGTAAATGTATTTGTTTTCAGTTGGTTCACGTCTAAAAATTGTGCATTTTTATTCAGAACTTCAACCATTCCAATCCTTCTGTCATCCTATGCTAAGATCTTGATGCACAGTCAGCCCCCTGACCCAGAACTACAAAACCAAATCTGGACCATATTCAACAAGTGAGATTTATCTCTCATATATTCAGCTTTGAGGTTCGGTATTTGAGCTTTTGGCATTATTTGAACTAAAATTGCAATTGTATAGGTATGAGAGCTGCATTGATGTTGAGATACAACAACGAGCTACAGAATATTTTGCATTAAGCAGGAAAGGTGCAGCCCTAATGGACATACTGGCTGAAATGCCTAAATTCCCTGAGCGTCAGGTCAGTCATTCACTTGGCAGTATCATCCTGAGGATATTGTCCCATCTGTTACTGAACTCTGTTAATGTTAAATAGTTCAGCTCCACACTGTCATTCTAACTTTAATATTGCCTTTGTGTAATTTAGTCTGCACTGATTAAAAAGGCTGAAGATACAGAGGTAGATATTGCTGACCAAAGTGCTATTAAGTCAAGAATGCAGCAGCAAATGTCAAATGCATTGGTTGTTACTGACCAACGCCCTGCTAATGGGACACCATCACCTGTTGGCCAACTTAGTCTAGTGAAAGTTCCCGACATGACTAGCAATGCAGTTAGTTTTTCCTCAAACGAATCTTTGTCATCTCTATGTATGTGCTGAGAACTTGCAAATTACCTGCATTAGTAATGTTGCATTATGCATCTTGTCAGGAGGACATTCCAGCAGATCAGGGCTTAGCACAACCAAATGGGATTTTGAGTAACACAGATCCTGAACCTCCTTCAGCAGATCTGCTTGGTGACCTTTTGGGTCCATTGGCTATAGAAGGTCCTCCAACAGTTGATGTCCAATCTGAGAAAAATGCAATATCTGGAGTGGAAGGCATTCTACCTGAAGCAGATGGTGCTGCTATTGTACCTGTTGGAGAGCAAACAAGTTCTGTTCAGGTAGCTTGCTATCTTTTTGTAGAATCCATTTTCATTTCACTTTCCCTTCTCGATCAAAGATGTAGCTGTAGTCTGACATTTCTTCAAATTTAGGAACTTATATGTTGGTAAACGTGTCAACCATTTATATCAGCATGAAGTTTCAAGTTCATTGTTCTGACTTTTAACTTAGCTAATTTTCTTTTGATTTCAGCCAATTGGAAATGTTAATGAAAGATTTTATGCTTTATGCTTAAAGGACAGTGGTGTTTTATACGAGGATCCATTCATTCAGGTATTATTTTTCTTTTGTTTTGTCCTTAATTGTTCTCCAACTTGATATCATAGTTTACTCATGATTCTATATTTAAAACACAATACCATGCCGCATATGTAATTGGTTTTACCATATCTGAATAATTTCGTCTAGAAAGTGTGTAACTTCCTGAATGTTTTTCAGATTGGGATTAAAGCAGAGTGGCGGGCACATCATGGTCGTCTCGTCCTTTTCTTGGGAAACAAAAACACCTCTCCTCTTATTTCTGTCCAGGCTCTGATATTTCCTCCTGCACATTTAAAGTTGGAGCTTTCATTAGTACCTGAAACTATTCCTCCCAGGGCACAGGTGAGTGTTTCCGCCATTTGCTAACAGTTCATAACTATTTCTCACTACTTTTCTGTCTTTCTTTGTTCTCTGATTGTTCTTCTTTGGTTGTACAGGTTCAATGCCCACTTGAAGTAATTAATCTTCGTCCAAGCAGGGATGTGGCTGTACTTGACTTCTCCTACAAGTTTGGTACAAACATGGTACTGTGCCATTCTTGTGTTATTTGATGCTAGTCTTCAGGGACTGTATATTAATCATCAAATCATATTTAGTTAACTTTCCATTTCTTTAATTAGGTCAATGCCAAACTTCGTCTTCCAGCTGTCCTGAACAAATTTCTCCAGCCTATATCAGTGTCTGCTGAAGAGTTTTTTACTCAATGGAGATCACTTTCAGGGCCACCTTTGAAGCTTCAAGAAGTCGTAAGTGTACTTTACAGCATGTTTTGTGCAAGTTTTTCTTAGTTACGTTATATCATAAGAGAATTTCTGGTTCTTATGATTCTTTATCCTGGATCTAGCCACTATAGAACAAGTCCAACTGAAATTTACATATTAATTAAACTATTTTCTATTTACAACGTGTTTTTAATGACGATGCAAGTCAAATTGGTAGAAAGTAAGATGTCAAGCATCCATGAAAGTTTTTGGAGCAGGATAATAATCTTTGCATCCAGTTATAGTTGACAACGATATGGAATCATCCATCTGCTGTTGTCAACCTGTCAATAAATTCTTTTACTTGGTTATTTTCTGAATCAACTAACACCTTCTGTAACATTTTCTATATTATCATACAGGTTAGAGGTGTAAGACCGCTTCCTCTCGTTGAAATGACAAACCTATTTAACAGTTTTCGGTTAATGGTTTGTCCAGGTCTTGTAAGTTGTCTTTTCCATTCAACTGATTGACCACTTCTTTGGATTATAACATGGATTCTGACTGTTCCTTTTTGTATCTAGGATCCAAATCCTAATAACCTGGTTGCATGTACAACCTTTTATTCAGAGAGTACACAAGCTATGCTATGCTTGGTAAGAGATTGCTTATTTCCTTCTATTTGAAATCTCACCAGTCATATTCTGGGAGTCACTGCATAAGTAGCTTCATGTGTTTCACTGTCTCTGACTTCTGCACTGGTTTGTGATTAAGTCGGCAATAGAGTATATGAGTACTTTTTTGGTACAAAATTTCAGGTCAGAATTGAGACAGATCCAGCGGACAGAACACAATTGCGAATGACAGTTGCATCTGGAGATCCAGTACTAACGTTCGAGTATGTATTTTGATGCACTTCTCCGGCCACAATTTATTACGTATTTCTGACCTTTTAATTTGCAGGTTGAAAGAATTCATCAAAGAAC
>JANKYE010000012.1:7833335-7844772 GCA_032467995.1 Erythroxylum dillonii
CAAAATTTCAGGTCAGAATTGAGACAGATCCAGCGGACAGAACACAATTGCGAATGACAGTTGCATCTGGAGATCCAATACTAACGTTCGAGTATGTATTTTGACTTCTGGACCCGATGCACTTCTCCGGCCACAATTTATTACGTATTTCTGACCTTTTAATTTGCAGGTTGAAAGAATTCATCAAAGAACAACTGGTTAATGTTCCTATGACACCACGTGCTCCTGCACCAGCTCCAGCACCTCCAGTAGTGCAACCAACTCCACCTACACCTTCCAATGATCCTGGGGCTATTCTAGCTGGATTGCTGTGATAAAGTGAAGGAGATTTATGTGAAAATTTGTTGATTGTATACTTGTAAAACCTACCTGATTTATACAACTGGCCTGCCCATCGTTCACTCGAATAACGTTAAACCGGTGGTTGGGAATTCAGGATGCTAGGGCTGGCGGAATCGAGTGAGCTAACTTGTGATCAGCATAAAGAGATTGATGGGTTTCCCTGCAGGGTTGGTCGGGATTTTGATAATTCTTTTTTGCACAATTGTAACGTGCTTTAGCTGAGGAGTTGTTTTTCTTTTATATTTCTTTCTTTCCAAATTGGGTGAGGGTTTTTCGTTCCCCTTTTGATTGTATTTTACATTTTTCCTTTATGCATTCACTCCCTGTCTTAGTGGATTGATTTCCGTAGTATGAAATTCTACAGCTTTTGTAGTTATTTACATCAATTAAGAGGGAGCTTGTAATAGTTTGTATTATTTGTTTGTCAATGCATTGGAATGAAACAGTAAAATGCCGTTCATTTGCTTTACCCAGCACTTCACATTACGTTTTTTCAATTAACTGCTTTTGCAATTGGCAACTTAATTACATCTAAAACGCCAAAAAAAAACCAACCCCCATCCCTTATCTCGACTTTTATTTTTTTATCCTTTTGCAATAAATCAACATATCAGAATTCCCCAACTGTTTCAGTCCAATGTAAAAATGCCTAAACATATGTGTCCTCTTGTAAGCTTATGAGCAGTGATCATTTTTCTCATCCATCAAGCTCATGAACAGTGGCGTCAAGAGTGGTTTTATGTTGCAAACCGAGAAAAGAAAGGACGGAATTCCAATTTACACTAGCCAAATCAGTCAGATAAGCACATCCAAAAATAACTGCTTATCCTCCGATTAAAAGATAAAAATTTAAGCTTGAAAGGTGAATGATTATGCTCTTCCGGGGGAGACAACTTAGAAAATGATCCTTCTAAGCACGAGTCCGATCGTTACCAGAAGACAAAACTTACCCAAACAAGGAAAAAGTGGCGTTACTATGATTCCAAAGGACACTCGAGTCTGCTCCATTCGAAGCCTCTTATGCTCACCCAAATCCACATGAGAAGGCGTTTGAGCCATCTTTTTAAAATCATCTCCCGTTTTGAATGAGATGAAAGATGCAGGCATGCCAAGGCCTTTCCGCTTTCCTCAAAGCAAGAACCCTATTTACACCGTTGCTTAATACTAGATTTTCATTCAGTTTACAACCTTAGATATCGCTCCCAGACTCGAACACATCAAATCCAGACAACATACAATAATCAAGTCAGCTAACGCCACTCTCGGCAATCTCCACACTTCCAACAGCCTTCTGGAGGCAAATACTTATCCCAAGGGGAACAATGGTTGTGTATCACTAATCTACAAATCTCACAGAAAAGATTGGGAGGCGGTTCCGTGTGTGAACATATCTTACACGGGGCTGTATCAAAATTTGATTTGGAATGTATTGTTGACTCCGGTTGGCCACTAGATGTAACCATCATATTTTGTTCTGCGCTGCCATCCAATGAAACAGCACGAGAATGATTTTCACCATTCCTCGACACATTAGAAGCTTCCAATCCGTCCAGTTGGCCCTCATCATCAGGTGCCAACAATTCGGTAAATGAGAAATAGGTTTGTGGTTCAAACTCCATGTCTTCATAGCTCATACCCTCATAGTCGATCAGCGTCCCACCTTGAAGTCCATTAGTGGAAACATTCCACCCAACGCAAGAAAACTCCTCTCTCGAGTTCATGATGTTAGATGTTTCAATTGAACCGGTTGGTTCATCATGGTAAATAATCTTGTTGGAGATACCTTCAGCATCTCCTTGACGTCTTCCATGCCTTCTAACCGGTAACTTTTGTGGCCCCTGTCCAGTGTTACTCCATTCAAAATCTACTTCTGAATTTTGTTCATCAATTTGTTCAACTTTTGACAGAGAGAAAAGCAAAGGATCATCATCTTGTATAAAATCTTCATTCACAGAAAACATTGGTGCATACGGCTTGTATTCAGATTCAGTGATGGCTTCCGAGTAAGAGTCCACCTCTATATGTCCTTGCTTCAATGTCTTCTTCTGTGACTTCTGTCCTTCTGGCTTCTCACCTTCAGGGTCATCTGCATAAGGACATTTGCGGGGTCTTTTTACATGACGACATCTGCAACACTTGAAGCCCACAACATCAGAAAGTCTGGACTCCTCAAGTTCAACTGCCTCTGCATGATACCAATCTGCATAAAGCAACATAGATGTTTAAAAAATTGCTCAAGTATACATTACCCAAGGAAAATATGCGCTTCACAAAACATGATAAAGAAATAGAAACTTACGATCGCAAGTTTCACAATGAATATACATGAGATTGGAGTTGTATGGTTTTTTGCACATAACACATGAAGGTGTTCCAGCTGAACTTCCCCTAAAAAGAATATTTTTCCGCCTAAAATCAACACCTGTATCCTCATCGTTCTTCTTAAATATGAGACCCAGATTGAATGATTTAGTCCTTTTTGTTTGCAAACTAGAAGCAGAAGCAATCTGTTTATTCCCAGAACGACATTTCCGGGTTCTGATAGGTCCTAAATGAGTATGAACTCTAGCTTTTGCGCCTTTCATAGCTGTCACTTCGTTCTGACATTCTTGCATTGGCAAGGGAAGGGGGCTGGTGGGCGATTCATTGCTGCTTTTATAATGGCCTATAGTTTTAGCACTGTAACATTGCTTGCAGGTGATCAAGTGCTCAGATTTGTTCTTTACATGAGTTGTTGAACTCAAAGTGCAATTTGGATGACAATAACCTAATAAAAACAATACACCAAAAGAAAGCTGTTAGTATCAACAATGGAGAAAAACAATTTGAAAAATTGCAGAAGAGAAGCTATCCCTTCAAACAGTCCGCGTTTATAGTTGCTTCAATTTCAATTCCAGAAAAGCAGTCCACTCAAACAATCAAAAAAACAAGTTTAATGCCAATAACAGGAGCCCCCAAAGAACAAATTCTCCATTTTTTACTTTGCCAATGTATTAGGCACTTCCAATCTTACCATTAAAGAAAGATAAGAAGCTAAAATGGAAGGTTAGCACTAGCTTACCTTGGCAATTACTGCACTTTACTGTAATCCTGAATATCGCACCATAAAAGAAAAATAGTTAACTCACAGCAATCATTTTAAGCAAAATCAACAAGAAAGTGCATGTGGTGAAACAATTACCTTAGTAAAACATCATGTTGACATGAAGCACATGAACATTTCTCCTGTTTATCTCTCTTACGCACCAGATATAAAAAGATATCTCTACGAGAGGCCTTCAGTTGCCTTTTTTGAAACTCGGATAATTTATTTGTCAATTTCTTAGCCAGGGGCAAGACTACTACTTCTCGCTTTTCTTCAAACACTTTGATCAAATAAAGAGGAACATGTGCTTCATAAAACCAGTATTTGTTCTTTCCATCTTTGGTTTGTTCAATTTCAATTATATTCTTCATGATGCGGGAAGGAACATGTTTTTGACCCTCAAATATCACTCCATACTTAATCTTATCTCCTTCAAGTTTCTTATCACAGATATTTGCATTTCTGAAAAAAGACGCTTCAGACTCTGGACCCTTGCCATCCTGGAGGTTCTGCTCAGGACAAACAAGATCACTCCATCTCACATACAAGTCCAGATACCTAACCTGAAAGTGAATTCCAATAGGGCTATCAGAAGTTATACAACAATATAAACTAAAAAATTTGCAGCAAGACCAAGAGAAAACATGAAAACCAGGGTGTAGGTAATAAATTATTATTGTTCCAAAGATAACAAACCTGCAGTGCAAGTTGCGATGCATTTTTGCTCCTTTCAACTTCAGCTCTCCACACTAACTGTCTGCTTCTTCTAGGAATCTCAGAATCATCAGTGTACTGGAGACCAGCAATCTTTCTTGAGCCACCTATAATTCAAAGTATAAGTTCACTTTTTCAATATATATGCACATATTTAAAATATATAAAAAAGGATTTTCTGCTGCAAAGTCAACAAGCCCTGTACAACAGAATGGATGAAGGCCACAGACAGGCTGGCTAGAAAGTAGTACTATCATCTAACTATCAAAAAAAATAAGTATAATGCAAGTCAAACTTTCTCATATGCAAACAAGCTTGGAAAGGACTCATAGAAGTGTCAAATTACCTTGCCGAGCTGCTGTTTTTAAAGCTGACTGAGGTAAAGTTGCCCTGTGGAAGACAAGTTCTGATAACTTTCCCCCACGCCACCAAACAAAACACTTTTCATTGTTGTCATGAGAAATATCAGATATTACATATTCTTTTTTCTGGCGTTTCCCACATGGACCACGTTTTTGTGTGGTTGCAACAATGTTTCCAGCAGCTTGGGCGCCAGAAGATTCAACCAACCAATCATCAACTGCCTTAACCCAGTCCCCTGAAAGAGCAATAGAGCGCGTGTTTTGCTCAAGCTGCAAATAGGACCATGAAGTAATATCAGCCCAGAGTAGAGTGTTCACGAAATTTGAATAATGAAATGCCAAAATGTCAAATGCTATGCACAGGCATCTCATTATCAAGTAATAAAATAATGGACCATCGCATTCACTTATCCAAATTAAGACTTAGAAGTATCTTCATTAACAAACTACTATAGAGAGTTACTCAACGAATCCAAGGTTTTGAGGCACCTTATGGATATAGTCCCAGAAGTATTAAGAATGAATTTGAGCAAGTGCTCATCAGACCATTGAAAGTATATATTAGAGGAACTGAGAAAACCCATCAACAAATTTAGAAGCTTGAGTCAAAGAGAAGACAAATGTGAAAAAAATTTATCAATCAAGAATTAGGAGAAGAATGGAAAGAGAGAAGTAGCTTCAACAAACAAATTTGAATTTCAGAGCAAAAACAATGAAATACAAAACCAGAAAAAAAAAAAAAGTTCTCATCATGATCCATATCCATGCATAGCTCTGGCCATGCATCATACATAAAAGAATTCCAAATTGAGGATAAATTTGAAAATTAACATAATTCTTGAAACAATGTTTGAATTTGACTTCAAAGAGAAAATTACAATGAAATGGGGACTATCTTTAAGATTCTAAACAATAAGCACCTACAAATTATAACAATAAAAGACTAATGAATCCATCCAATCATTGTGATATCGAAGAATGTGCAGCTACATATGAAATTGTAGCAACAAACCAAAATTCAGGAAAATTTGACATTTATTCCAGGAGTAAGAGTATGATAGTTTGATTTACTATATAGATAAAACAAGGGAGGGTGCAACTGAGACTTATCAAAAGGGATATTGGTCCAAAAGCATGTCCAAGTATGACCATCTTTTGTGACCATTTCATGGATTTAGATTGTGTTCCTACAGTGAATCTCTTAACCTGCTGAAAGCATAAAATTCCAGTAATGAACACAACATGATTTAAATTGCATGCAAAAAGCATGTCATGAGCTGATTTTAAAGATTAACACACATTAATTACCATACAACTACATATTTCAACAAGTCAATAAAGGGAAGCAACAGCAAAAACTTGAACTATTTGCAAAATCAAATGAACTTACTTCAAGCAAGGGGCCTTTAATGGCAGCACAAGTTGAAGCACCTTCTACTCGCTTACGCCACTGTTCTACGTAACTTGCATTCCAAAAGGGACCAACTGTAAGACCAGACAAAATCTCACCCATGTATAAAATGTAAGTTGAAATGCTAGTAAAACTAGCCTCTCCATTCACAATTGGTAGAAGACCACTGAGGATCTTGATGGCTCCTTTAGTGGCATTTGAAGCAGCCGCATTCAACATACATCCCCTTTTGTTGCTAGCAGAGAGCTTACAGGAGTGACACCACCCACACCTTTCCCTTGGCACCTCTATAAGCTTCCTTTCAGAAGTTGGCCAGAAAAATCGAGATGCTACTGATGAGAAAGCTTTTAGTTGCAAGGAAATGTCAGAGGCAACCTTCTTTACACTGCCTGATTTAGGGGCCTCAGATCCCCGACTTTCTTCAGTTGAGAGAACAGCCAAATAAGCAGCGGCAGATGCAGCAAAATTCCCATGCATGTAGTGATTAATGTAGGCATAAGGTTTAAAAGATATGCCCATATACAAGCAATAATTAGCTAAATTCCTATCAGACCTTCTAAAACCTGCATGAATGCCGTTGTTGTTTTGAGAGGACAAAATTCCAGGTACACAAGGATCATTCAAATGCTCAATATGAGTACCATCACTATCTGCTGAGTTGTATGTTTCGGGTTTCAGTTCATTGGACCTGTTAACAATGCTTCGGTGAGCAACATCAGATAGATTATTTTGTTGGTTAACTGAATTACTAGGTTCCTCTTTACTGTGCAGTTTCATCATATCATTGTTGCCCAAGATGCAAAGTGACTCGGCTTGAATAGATGAACCCATAGACATAGCAGGAAATGAAGCTGGCACGTTATTTGCATTATTTCCTTTTATATAAGGTCCTTTTTCAGCCTCCATGGCATCTGGAATGCTATGGCTCTCATCGCAAGGAGATGGAAGAGCTACAGATTTTCCATGTTCCCTTAGCAACGATATATTATGACCCTCGTGTGTCACTTTCAAGGGTAAGAATGCAGTTTGTGGGACTTGCCAATAATCAGCAATTGCCTTAACCATCTCCATATAAGCCAATCGATAATGTATTGAGGCAGAAAGTGCTTGCAAGACCTGTGGGATATCCTTCTGATTATAATATCTGACACTCAACTCTTTGCTACCAGAAGACCTGACCCTGAAATTTTATTTCAAATAAAAAAAACTACGAATGAATCAGCAAGCAAACATATAGTATGGTTTATAATGAATATAACAGCACAAGTGTAAAAAAGTAAGAACTTAAAAATCTTCAAAAATGTGAAACACAGATTTGTACAAAAAATTAATACCAATAATTTTGTTAATTATGTAAATTTTCATGAGTTGTACTGCTTTGAACTAACTCAAAAATTCAAAACAAGAGGCTAAAAACATACACTAGTAAGTGATTGCAAGTTCCCAAGAATACTTGTTGATATATATCGACACCAAACATGTCAGCTCCTCTTAAAGAAGTTCCATTTGTAATAGCAGGTTCCATCTTGTTAATTGTGCACTCTGGACAATACCATGGCCCCTCTGGTATATGCATTTTTGAAACACCTATGCATCTTGAATGATATGCCGATGGGCAACCATCACAACAAATTAAGGTCCCATCCATCCTACAGAGTCGGCATTCATCACTATTCCCATCTATACCAACATCAGGAACACCAGCACTGAAACCCCCATATTTAGAGCTAGAAGACTTAGTTCCATGGTTTTCTGCAATAATCTCCATAGCCTCTTGATCCTTACAAGCAGAAGTTTTAGAGTACCGGGGATGGACAGTTCTTGGTCCATTTTCAGGAATATCCATAAAAACAGTATCAGGATCTATCCCAAATTCTACCTCTTCACGCATACCAATTTCTGCTTGCAACTCTGAGGACTCCAAGACATCGTCACATAAAATCTGCAGAATCATTAACTTCCTACCCACTGGTAAGGAATAATATTCCCTCTTCAAAAGGTCATAAAATCCTTCCCACTCAGATCCCTTTACATAGCCCATTATTGTAAAATAATAAATTAAATATGCAGGCCATGTAAATGAATCAAGCAAGCTCCAGTCAATGCACCTGCATGAAGGAGGTACAGCTTAATTATAAACATCTGAGGGCAAAACATAGGAAAATCAAACATGTTATAAAATATAAGATGTAGAAGTAAAAGCATTACTAATTTGTGCTGGTGTACAAATAAAGACCAAAGCATACATCATGCAACAAGGGCCTGAGGCAATATTCATTTGACAAGTATGTACAAAAGTAAATTCCAGTCTTAAGATTTCTATCAACATTAAAAGAACAAGATTAAAACATCACAATACACGAGAAAAAGAAAAACAAGCAAATAGTAACAACTCCTTTTCTTATGCCACTAAACACTCATTCTTTCAAAGCCCATTTTAACAGAACATACCGCTATTTAAAAATTACTCACCTCCATATCACAGGTTTAAAAATAGATCACATGCACCAGTTAACACAATCAAATATCCAAATTTACCTCAAACATCTTGATCCAGGCTCTGAACCTTCGGAAGACATGATCTCAAGATGGTGTCTCAAGGCACGCATCAAAGCAACATGAATGGAATCCAACAATGAGTTCTTAACACAACAATTAATTGCTCCAACTAATTCATCCAAAGTAAATGGACTCAAAAAGAGGTGGATATTAAATGACCTCAAAAATGCATATACTGAGAAAAGATGTGTAACATACTCCTCGGGAACACCTACATTTCCCGATGATGGAGGTAAATGTGGACGTGGGACAAATGAGGTCTCCACCTCTTGTCCCAAATCTCTGTCCTGTGCATCCTCTAATGAACCACTAAAGGAGTCTGCACCACTCTCACCTTGTACCCCTTCATTTACACCTGTTATTCCACCTTCAACGCCATCCACTTCATTTTTCAAATCCTCCGTTTTCTTCTCCAACTCTTTCTTCTGTGCACTCTTTTTCAACAAAAACTCATCTAATTTCTTTCTTCTAACAGTCAAATCATCGTCAAAATCATCATCACCTAAGAGCAACTGACGTAACTCACCACCTTCCAAATCCTCACAATCACCGTCCTCATAATCCACTCTATACAATCCAGTATCATAGGACACTATTTTTCCAAGAAAAATCCCGTTACCCACAAATTCCTTCAAGACATATCTACCCACAAGTGGCTTCCAAGTAAGTTCGATAACTTGCTTCTTAATAAAACTACTTAACCCTTTGTTAATGTCCTCTTCCTCTCGCCTGCGCTTCCTTGGCCTCCCTCGACCTCTCTTCTTTACCTCCGTAGACTCCATTGACGAACCGAATTCGGATCTCAGATCAAAACCCCCAATCCAATACCCACTAGAAAAAAAAAATCCCCTAGTCTTTCCACAATCAACCAGACGTACCTATCTATCTATCTACCTCTAACCCCCAATATTTGCTCACATATAGCGTCGATTTAAGGTCTGTCGCGCATCCCTATAAAACAAGTAAAAAACATAAGAGAAAACAAAATCAAAAACAAAAACAAAATCGATGAGTGACAATTTTTTATAAAACCTGAGGTCCAGTAAAAAGATTATTCTTCAAAACAAGCAAAAAATCGACTAACAAATTACAGCATTCAAAAACGTACCGGACCGAGGGAGTTACTCTAATCAAGAACGTCAATCCTCGAAACTTCTTGGATGGAGCGTCGGTAACCACAATATTAACACTACAAATACACGTATATGTGTTACAAAAAAGGTGTGTAGAAATACCTAGTTAGGGTTTAATTAACAGCCGATGAAGAAGAGATTGGGGATTTTGTTTGTGTGAGAGTGGGCATATGTAGTCGAGAGAGATATGCCCTAATAAGAGACAACAACGGCCTCATAACTTTTGCGCATTACTAACAAAGTACTGAGCACCATTGGGTGCCTTGACTCGGAACTCAGTTTTACGAGTTGAAGAGTCGGCTCGTTGGACTCGATAATTTTTTAGATTTTTATCCTGAATCCAAAATAGGTGATAAGGTGGTTATTGTGTGGAGATAACCCCATTTTACCCAATTTAAACGCAGTTTATCCTCCGTAAGATGTATTTACCCCCATTTAATGTTACTTTTATATATGTAACTTAATTAACAATAAATTAATTATTATTTTATTTTTATATAATATATTCATATTTTAATTAATTCAATTACTATTAACTTATATGTAATTCATATTTTAATATTATATATAATATTTTTATATAATTTATAGATTTTATTATATATAATTATGCTATAATTTATAATTTAGGAATTAAAAAATGTGTTATATAAAGAAAATGTATTAAAAGCCACCAATAAATCACAACCACACAAAACTAAACGGGGCCCACTAGCTTTGAGATTGGACAAGTCACAAGATGTATAGTATAGTTACAACCATAGAGCATATTTACATATTTTATTTCTTAACAAAATAATAACGCGTAAATTAGAAAACGACTCGTAGTTACGGCGAGTCGACTCGGAATTTATCCCGATTCAACTGGATCAATGGTTGGGGGATTAGCTCTTGTTTCTATTCAGTGGCACGAAAGGCAGAGGAGGAAATGAATAAATAGGGAAAATGGCGGGAACAACTCCCACTTAATATCACTCGTATTACCCGCCAAATATTTCTATATTTGAAAAAAGAGTGGATGAGCATGTTAGAAGAACTAGGAATCAAGTTTCACGGTGTATGATACATATCACTCGATTAATCCCATATGGGAACAACTTTATTATTTTTATTTTTTTGAGGTTAACAACTTTAATTTTTAATATGCCTAAATTGAGTTCCTAGTTTAGGAACTTCTTTTTCTTGGATGTATACAATCATAAAATACTTGTGTAATTGATAAATTGGCTTAAAATATACTACAAGGGCATATCATTACTCTTCACTTAAAATTTTACTATTATGATACAATTTTTGGAGGAAAAATAATAATATTTATTTGTTAAATGAAATTTAAAAACTATAATTTTTATATTCGTATTGCATAATAATAGGAAGGGTAAATCGTGTGAAAATGAATGATGCATCAATGAGATGAAATTTATATTATTTGGCATCGTAAATTTTTTTAATATAAAGTGTTAAATGACAAGTTACGTATATATGTTTAACATTATTTTTCTCATGATGCGAATTATTTAAGAATTATATTTTATTTTAACCAGGACTTTATTGTAAAACTTTTTTTAGGACTCTGTTAAGGTTAAGCCTCACAAGGAAAGTACCACTTTTAAAGCTTTTCTTAATCAAATTGGATATTAGCCCTATACTAAGTCATAATCCAAATAAAAAATTAGCAATCAGCTACAAAAACATATTAATAACGTTTTGTACTTTATAATCAAAGTAAAGTATGGTCTAATAACAACAAAATAAATCCTAAAATATTAAATAATTAATGATTCACTAAATTAGCCAATAACATAGGTTTTAAGTATCTAGATGTTCTTCA
>JANKYE010000012.1:7852600-7863432 GCA_032467995.1 Erythroxylum dillonii
TAAAATTTTGATTAATGGAACTTTTTACTTAATTTTTAAATTTTTTTCAATTTCTAAATTTTAAAAAAGATTCTTTAATTTTAAAAAATATTCAAAAATTCAATCAATTTAATTTAACTTTTAAACTTAATTATTAAATTTAATATACTTTTAAAAGTTATCAAATTACAATTCTTCTAAAGTGGCAAAAATAAATAAGGATGACAAGAGACAGGTTAAGTCCTAGGTGCTCTTTGCTCTACCCGATTACAGGCGGATCGAGCTAGCCCGATTCAACTTTATTATTATTTATTTTAAAAAATAAGGTAATTTTTAACCCCCAAAAAAACATCGGTTTTTCTAACGGGTGGCCTGACTAACTCAAACCAAAATGGGGTTAAGTTAGGCCGGGCTGATGGGCCGGTCACATTCGCCGCGCTAAAAACAAAAGAAGAAAAAGAAGGTAACCAAAAAGGTGATAATATCACTGTTTGCTTTTTCCCTCCGATGGAACTAGTGGCGGGAAATATGAGAAATTTTTATTTCCCTTATATATCCAACGCGCCTTCTTTCTTCTTCTCCTTGATCTTCTTCTTCCCATGTACTCTAACGCCCCGCTGTTTCGTTTTCTTTAGTTTCTCAGTCTCAGTCTCTGTGATTAAGCAATTAGGGTTACCGTGTATATAAGCAGCTATACATGGGGAACAAGGTCACCGACGATCTTCTATCCACAGTGCGGTCCGTGGTGGGGCCGGGTTTCTCCGACATGGACATAATCAGAGCTCTCCATCTCTCAAACAGCAATCCTACTGCTGCCATCAACATCATCTTCGACACTCCTCATTTTAGTACAAAACACATACCCCAATCCCAAACCCACAGAATCTCAGCCCCAAACCCTAATGCTGTTACCCAAAAGTCAGAACGAGTGGATGGAGCGGAGAAGAATCGGGGGAATTCCACATTCAAACAGGAACTGCAGACACCAGGGACCCCCAAAGTATGTCTAGAATTACTACCTTATCCGAAACCGAAGCGAGTGAATAAAGAGGAAGAAAATTGCCATGTGAATTATAGCGTAGAAGTTGTCAATGCGAGGGCATTTAGTACTCTAGGGAGTGAGTGGTGGTATGTGGGTAGCAGTGAAGTGTCAGGATTGTCTACGTGTAAAGGGAGAAAAGTGAAGCCCGGAGATGAAGTGATATTTACATTTTCCCAGAAGAGTGAAAGTTTGAGATCACCAGCGTCCAGAAAGGCTTTTCACAGAGGAAAGTCTGCGGCAACAGCGGCATGTTCGGAGATTGTGAGATTTTCCACCAAAGAGAGTGGAGAGGTACCTGAACTAGCGGCATAAATTTGTCGTTTTTGCCAGTAATTGTTGTTGTGACGACAATGATGATGTTTATGGAGTGAAAACTTTATAAGGATCAATCATTTGGTTTAGCATTGTCTGGAGAGTTAAGGCCTTTGTTTGCATCTTTCTATTGAAGTTATTCATATGTTTGACTGGTGTATTCTGTGTTGTGCTTTTGATGGGTTGTGACAGATTGGTCGAATACCTAATGAATGGTCTCGGTGTCTTCTGCCTCTAGTGAGAGACAAGAAAGTTAATGTTTTTGGGTGTTGTAAGGCAGCTCCTGATGTGTTGGGCATAATGGATACTATTGTATTGTCAGTAAGGTATCACTACACCTTGTCTGTGCTTTTGCAAAATTGGTGATGAATCTTTTGATGGAGCAGTAAGACTGCTATTTCAAGACTTGATATTAAATATACAGATGGATTTTCACTTTTTTTCCCCCCTTTCTGTTTTAGTGTTTATCTAAATAGTGCCATGTTCAACAAGCCCCAGCATTTCTCACTTAAGGCAGCCAGCAGTACCTCTGCAGAAACGGTCCTTCATCCTCTTCCAAACTTGTTCCGTTTGATTGGCTTGCCTCCATCTCAGAAGGTGAAATCTTCTGTTTGACTCAATTTTTATCATTCCTTTGAAGTCTGAAGCCTTTAATTTGCTATGTGATGGACTTGATTGTGTGTACAAGGATATTATTGTCCAAATGTGGATAATGAATTCTTTATCATAACCAGGCAGAATTTACACCTGCTGATTTGAACACAAGGAAGCGGCCTTTAAACTCTAAGGTAGTAAAATAGTCATTTGTATTTCACAAGTTTGTTGCCCAATCTTCACTTAACTTATTAAGAATTATTCAACTACATAGGAATGTTCTGGTCTTTCTACATCACTTGCCAGCAAGTTGAGAGATCAGTCTGGACATGGAGATGGAGATGAAGTTGAAAATGGAGAACCCATCACAGATGCTGATCTCGAAAATATTGTTGGGGTTGGATGCACCTCGGAGTTAGAGGTAATGCTAAGGATGAAAGATGCTATTGTAAGAGTGGAACTTGAACGAGCATCTAACATGGAATTTTTTGTGATTAGGAAATGGACCCTCCTAGCACACTTCAGTGTGAACTTCGACCTTACCAAAAGCAAGCTTTACATTGGATGATTCAATTGGAGAAGGGAAAATGCATTGACGATGCATCGATCCTTCATCCATGTTGGGAGGCTTATCAATTAGGGGAGGAGTATGTTTGATATCTCCTTTTTGTATAGAACTTCAATTGCTGTAATGACTATTAATGAGTTATTTGGTTTCACAGGAGGAAGTTTGTTGTGTATCTGAATGCCTTTTCCGGTGATGCCACCACAGAATTCCCAAGCACACTTAAAATGGCCAGAGGAGGAGTATGTTACTCCTGCCTTCTTTGAATGTCGAACATCAGATTATGTTTACTGCTTATATATACTTATCGTGTCATATTTTTGAAGATTTTGGCAGATGCTATGGGACTTGGAAAGACCATCATGACCATAGCTCTTTTACTTACTCATACCGAAAGTGGTGGGTCATCAGCTAATCCATCTACATGTCAGCTTTCAAGTAAGAGCACTCAAGTTACCAATCTTCCAGAACAGTGTCTAAATCCGATGAACAAAGAAGAAAATTTGGTGGCTTCAAATAAATTGGAAGAGCAAAAGAAGATCCTGCTAAATGGTGGGAACCTGGTTGTATGTCCTATGACCTTACTCAGCCAGTGGAAGGTAATAATTGATGGTATTTAATGCGTACCCTGCATGATACTTATTGCAATTAAATGTATTAAATTGATATTGCTTTATGATTGAGGAGTTAATGTATTGCCATCTCTCCATTAAAGTCTGTAGTTATTTTTTGGCACAGGCAGAGATAGAAACTCATGCAGAACCTGGTTCGTTGTCTCTTTGTCTTCATTATGGTCAAAGTAGAGTTAAGGATGCTAAACTTTTGGCTCAGTATGATGTGGTGATAACTACATATGGAGTGTTAACCTCAGAGTTTTCAACGGAGGTATTACAGTATGTTCTACTTATTCTCCTGTATTTTTGTCAACATATTTGTATTCTTTAAAGGAATATAGCTCTTGCTTGAATTTTGTTAATTCCTTCACAGGATGCTGAAGAGAATAGGGGACTATATTCTGTCCAATGGTTTAGGGTGATTCTTGATGAGGCACATACCATAAAATCCTCAAAAAGTCAAATTTCTATTGCTGCTGCTTCTCTAGTTGCACGTCTTCGCTGGTGTCTTACTGGCACCCCAATCCAGGTAGTGTATCAGGCTTTCCTACTCCCTTTCTCCAGAAAAAGAAATAGTGAGTTATTTATTAGCTTTGGATTCGACGTCCATCCTCTTGAGTTCTTGATGTCTATTTACATTGTGCGGTGGAAGTTTACATTATACATACATACGGAAAGCTTGATTATATCTATAACATGTGACATTTTGATGTTGCATTTCTTTGTGTCAGAACAACCTGGAGGACATCTACAGCCTTCTTCGATTTTTGAAAGTTGAACCTTGGCAAAGTTGGGCATGGTAAATCTTGTCCTTCTTTCTGCTAGAGTAAATGTTGCCATCTTATTTTTTCTTCATTGGTTGCAGAAATTGTAGGAAGGATCATAGTTAATTCTCAATAGTGGTCCATGATTTAAATGCCCATTGCTTAAATTCTTATTTAAAGTTATATTGGGTAATTGTACATTCTGGGATAGCCTTCTGAGACTACTATTTAAAGTTAGGTTGTGAGGAAATTATAATATATTTAGCTGAATGTATTTGTTAGAATATTTTATTTTTAAGCAAAGTGGAACCATAAGATTTAGAGTTAAATGGTTTTCATAACTTTAGATCATATTATATTCAGTAGTGGGACTGGAAGGAGGCCTGCAAGATTAAATTAGTTCTTGCAGTGGATATCAAAGCTTTGAACTGCAAACATTTTGGGGTTGGTTAACTATGTTATTCAAATCCTTTGTTTGTCTCACAATTAGTATTTCTGAGACCAGATATATTTTTGATATGTACTGTATCTTTTTACATTAAATAGGTGGAACAAACTTGTCCAGAAACCATTTGAGGAGGGTGATGAAAGAGGCTTAAAGTTGGTTCAGTCCATTTTAAAACCTATTATGTTGAGGAGAACAAAGTCTAGCACAGACAAGGAAGGAAGGTGAATATATTGGTTAAGAGCAGAGTACAGTGTCTTAGTCTCTTGTAAATTGTTTCTTAAATCCTTTCTATCTGCAGGCCAATTCTCGTTCTTCCTCCAGCTGATATTCAAATGATTTATTGCGAACTAACAGACACTGAAAGAGATTTCTACGAAGCTTTGTTTAAACGATCAAAGGTTTGTATGGCTTTTGTCATGTGTTTCATGCAGTCATATTAATATTTTTCCTCATCTCATTCCTTCTACACAACATATACATTTTCAGGTGAAGTTTGATCAGTTTGTTGAGCAAGGGCGTGTTCTTCATAATTATGCATCAATTTTGGAGTTGCTTCTACGTCTTCGTCAATGTTGTGATCATCCATTTCTTGTGATGAGGTTTAGACTTGTCAACTTCTTTGTTTTTTCAATGTGCTGGTCTATTGGAATGATTTTCAATGGGAATAAAAATGTTGCTGTTTATGAAAGTATTCTGTTTAGATGTATACTGGCTATTTACCTATCCCTTCTACCTCTGTCATATTGTTTTGGGTTTGATGGTATTGAGAATTTTTTTGCAGGCTTTATTCTGCTATTGTGCCCTTGTTGAAACATAAGAGCTATAGATTTTGTTAAATCCTATGTGTTTCCTTTATCTGCTCTTTTGCTAGTCAGACTTTATGGGTATTGTGGGGCTGCTTAATAGATACCTTTTGGACTTGTGCAAGTGTATGATTTCTTCACATTTTCATTTAATGGGATTCACTACGTGATTGGTTTTATTTGATGTATCCAGTCGAGGAGATACCCAGGAATATTCTGATTTGGATAAGCTAGCCAAACGTTTCCTCAAAATGGGCGAAAATGCACTGGATGGGGAAGCCAACTGTGTGCCTTCACTGGCATATGTTCAAGAAGTTGTGGAAGAGCTGCGCAAGGGGGAACAGGTAGAGTGTCCTATATGTCTTGAAGCTTTTGAGGATGCAATATTGACACCCTGCGCTCACCGCATATGTCGAGAGTGTCTGTTGGCAAGTTGGAAAAGTCCTGCATCTGGTTTATGTCCTGTTTGTAGGTATATTTAAGAATTATCCTTTATTTTTCCATTGGAATACAGATTGTTCTCCTTAAAGTGTTTTGCAATTTATGGTTTCTATATTTTACTTTTTATAAGAAGTGCATTAGGTAAGAGCTTATAGCAGCTAGAACTGACATAAGATTCCAGAATGATCTTGATTAAAAAAAAAGGTTATATATTTGAAGTTATGGATCTCTTGAAAAAGTTGTTCAAGTTTTGAGAGCTTTGTTCTAAATCAATGGAATGCATTTTTTGAAGCCGTCACCTCTTTGCTTAAAAATTTCTATTTAAGGAAGTCTAAGAATTCAAGCTCGAAAAAGCTTTTGTATGAGATCTTGGAATCAATCCATTGACTGCAAATTACTATTATAGGCTGAAGAATGCATTGTTTGAAGCTCTTGCAACAGAACACTTTCAGTTGATTCCATGATTTTTGCTCAATATCATTCTGGACTATACAATAAGCTCTTCCTAACTGATGGTTTCTGATACAAGAACTGGGATCAGAATTCACTTATCCATATTCAGCTATTCTTCTGTTGCAGGAAAATGGTTAGTAAACAAGAGCTTATTACGGCACCAACTGGCAGTAGATTCAGGATTGATGTTAAGAAAAACTGGGTTGAATCAGCCAAAATAGTAGTTCTATTGAAAGAACTTAAAACTCTTTGTTCTTCAGGCTCTAAGAGTATTGTTTTCAGTCAGTGGACAGCCTTTCTGGACCTCTTACAAATCCCTCTTTCTAGGTAACAATTTTGCAACTGCTGAAAATTTTGTAGAGGTATGTGTTTTGTTGGATGAGCTTCTTGTAGTAGTTCTTTCTGCTACTTTGAATTATTTTCTTCTGTGGACGTAGAGATGTGAAGCATATTGACCTTGTTTCATAGTATTGCAGAACTTGATAATCATGAGTTCTATATGCCTGTTCTGTGCAAGTTGATATGGGTATTAGCTTTATGCAGGTTGTGGTTGATATCTGATCTTTCGCATGTTTCCTCATTGTGGTTGATATCATCTTCTGATGTTCAAGATTTATTTTGAAGCAGATCTTTAGGTTGTTCTCTTCCTGAAATAACAAAATTTCCATTTTGGCCAGGACAAACATTTCATTTCTTCGCCTTGATGGGACTTTAAACCAACAGCAGCGCGAGCGAGTAATAAAACAATTTTCAGAAGATAGTAGTGTTATGGTCTGTTAACCCTCTTCTGTTGTCTGCTCTTTTTATTTTTATTTTTTTACCTTGATGATCAATATGAAGCCACCTTTTCATACAACACCTTTGGTCTGAGAATATTATTGGTTTAAATCCACTTTAGGTTTTGCTGATGTCGTTGAAGGCTGGAGGGGTTGGGATAAATCTTACAGCAGCATCCAATGCCTTTATCATGGTGTGTTCAATATGAAGTTATCATCTTTAACTTGTAATCTGGTCATTCTTTTGGACAATCTTTTCTCTTGTGACTTGTCTTTTGTATGTCTATTCATAACTTTATTTTGAGCTCCTATACCTTGGATCACATTATGGCCTTAAGTTAAGGAGGCAAAATAGTTTGTTGTTTAGAGGTTGAAGGAAGATTTCTGCGAGGATATAATCTTTATTTTGTGTGGATGTAATTCAGGATTGACTTTCTAGGTTGTTCTCAAAGTTAATAGCACGTTGAGTGTCTCCTTTCCTTTTTCTAGAGTTCATTGTTTGGGGGTTTGTAACTTGGTTCCTTTGACTATTATACTGATGTCAAGCATTTTTCTTAGGACCCATGGTGGAATCCAGCCGTGGAGGAACAAGCTGTCATGCGAATACATCGCATTGGACAAACCAAACCAGTGACAATCAAGCGATTCATTGTTAAGGTCTGTTTTCTCCACTGAACTTGGAATTCATGCAACTTCAACTTATTGATTCTTTTCATGACCATTGATCAGCTAACTTAATTCAGCACTTCTATTTCTACCAAGAGAGCAAAATCTCACTATTTTACATTATTAATAGGAATAAGAGGGTTTCTTCTCAAGTTATAGACATTTCTGCTGCTTTAACTTGCATGCAGATTCTTATATGTTCTACATGTTTATGTAATTTAACTTTGTGCACTTAAGGATTTAACTAAATGGCAGGGGACAGTTGAGGAAAGAATGGAAGCAGTTCAAGCACGGAAGCAGCGGATGATCTCTGGTGCCTTGACTGATCAAGAAGTTCGAAGTGCTCGAATTGAAGAGCTGAAAATGCTCTTTACGTAGACCACTTGGGTTGGAAGGTTTGGTCACTGGTCATCAAGATGTTAGTGAGAACTTGAAGTCGTTTCTGAGGGGAATTTACCAGTTGGCTTGGCATAATACTTCGAAGAGGGAAAGGAAAAGGGTAACTTAGTTTACGGATAGTATGCTATGGTCCCTTTTGGCAGTAAACTGCAGGCCACAATTTAGGATATGGTCTTGGTGCATGGTTGCTTGTGGTGTTTGTGCTGGTGGAACTACAATTGGGCTAATGACTGGGAAAATGAATTGCGCTCTAACGCACTATATAGCTCAGCAAAATAAGGGAAATCTAACAAGCCGGATTCCTCAGCAGAAGCTGCTGGTGTACATATACAAGTCCATGCAAAAAGCAGGTTCCCCAAATTAATATATAGCTTTTCGAGCAGTCTTAACCCTGTTTTTTTTAAAAGATGGCATTATTTAACTCTGATCTTGTAATTGCGAGTTCGTAACCGAGGGAGGGGTACGCTTATGTGTTGAAACTTGAAACTTAAGACATGGAGAAGTGTCATGTAACTATTGGGAAATACCAGAATGAATATATGAAAAGTGTCTTTTGTTGACTAGGGGAACTTAAAGTTCGTTTTGTCTCAAATGATCTTTCAGCTATAAAGATGGAAGAGTCGACTTGTATGTCTATTGAAGATGGTACTAATGACTATTAAAGTTTAAACTTTTGACGCAGCAACTTTTATCTGTTAAGATTTACCAGGCAAAGCCATTTGAGTATAGGCTCAATTGAAATCTGAGTTGCGTTTGAAATAGGTTCTGTAACAATTTTGCTATAACAAATTTGGTGCTGGTATCATTTTCGTTACTATCAATCCAATGTGAGTTTTGAGTGATCTAGCTCCATGTTGGAAGACTTGACCAGGAGACTGAAATCAACAGTTGGATTGAGCTTACTGGAATGAGAAATCCCGTCCTCTTATGATTAAATTGTTAATTCTGTCACAACCTCTGTTTGTTATAGTTGATCTAAGTCCAAATCGTTCATCCAGAACAAGTTTTACGTAGGAAGGGTGAAAATTTATCTATTCCATTGTTTTCTGTCAATAGATCCTAAACACTTTCTTATTATTTATTTATTTATTTCAATTAGTTATTCATTTATTTATCAAGTTATAGGATTATTTACGTTTTCTTCGTTATTTTTATTCTTTTTAATAGTTTAGTGATATTATTATTATTTTTATTATTTTTATTATTATTAACTTTTACTTGTATTTTCATTTATTGTATGTTTTTAATGAATTGTTTCTGTATCTTGTATCTTTCTTATATTGTCTCATTTACATGTGGGTCCACCGAAAATAACATTTCTATTACGTAAGGATAAGGTTGCGTACTATCGAACCTTTCCAGATCTCATTTTATTACGTAATTTCGGACTGGGTGATAATGATGAAATCCCGAACACTTTTTGAGTGGGAAAATCTATATCCCTTTAATTTAAATGATCTGTTTTTGCTCCTTTTATATAAGTAGATTTTCTAATCAGAGTAATTTATTGAAACAGTATTTCAACAGAACTAAATGGGAACACTAGAATCAATCAAGTATGAAAATTAATGTCATTCCTTTAGTATTTTGGTTCTAATTAAATTAATTTACACGTATGATCTTATGCTAGCAACGACAACAGTCTACGTCAAATTTATTAAGATTGTACAGTATATAACATTCATGGCCCTATAAAGCTTTTGTTACTGTTTTGGTAAAAACCTGTCAATTTATTAATAAGATATTTACCAAATAATACAATTTTTAAATAAAACACCTATGGAAATATATTCCTATAAATATAAATAAATAAATAAGACGTAACAGTAAATTAAGCACTAAAGAAAGTCCTTCGGTTAATTGACTATAAAACCGTTACAACCACGTGTCCGGAAGGGGCTTTTCTGGAAAACGCAAGGCACGCAAGGGCAAATGTATAAAGTAAACGCTTCGGCTCCGCATAATTGATAATACTTGTAAGACTAAGACGGGAGGGAAACTAAGACCACCCTAAGATTTGGGCACAGCTTCGTTTGTTCATACTCACGGTTGCGAAACCCTCCAAGTCCTACCAACCCTCTCTCTCCTTGTACCTCTGTGGACTGGACACACCGACAGGCACGTAGGTATATTTATATACTTGCGGTTGCCGCTGAAGTGTGTTAACTTTGGTTTTGTAGGGGACAGTTTTGAAGGAATAGCATGGAAGAGGAAAACCCTGTCTCAGCCTCAGCCACTCCGTCTCACGTGATGCAGGTGCAGGAGGAGACAGTTAGCGTCGGGGGAGAGACGAGCATTGTGGTGGTTGAAGTAGGTGGTGGCGGCGGCGGAGGGGAGTCAAGAATAGGATCATCATCTGTCGTTGATGTTAATAATGAAACGGTGGTGAAAAGAAAGAGAGGGAGGCCAAGAAAGGACAGAGAAAGCACAGGCGGCGATGGCAGCAAAAGAGTGTGCATGGGGTCGCTTCCTTCTCCGGCCTTTTCCTCACCTACAACCGTGCCAGGGGTGAAACGTGGCAGAGGAAGGCCTCGTGGTTCCGGTAAACTGCAGCTCTTGGCTGCTCTTGGTGAGTTTTGAGTTAACGCAAATATTTATGTCTACATATAACATATTTATTACTATCTGTAAAAAGTTAAACATATACGTCTTATGTTGTTGCTGATTGATTATTTGTAAGTGGAATTGATGTGGGTAACTGGTTTTGTATTTGCAATTGATAGTGTTGGGAGGATGTACGCTAATTAAGTAATTAAAAAAGGACACTAAATTAATCTACTGTATTAGTTGTCACCGGAAAAGTGTTAATCCACTTCAATTAGCTAAATGTTACTGTTTAAGACATATTCATTATGATGAAAAATCTTAACTGTCAGATTCTTACGATGTGAAACATTTTTGGAAACAGCTGGAGGAAACTTCATTCCTCATTTATTAACTGTAGATACAGGAGAGGTATGAATGATATAGTCGAGA
>JANKYE010000012.1:7874955-7889680 GCA_032467995.1 Erythroxylum dillonii
ACAATGGAATAGAAATTCTTTATCTATTCCATGCCTTAAACCAAACAAAGTAATACACATTCTATTCTATTCCTCATCTTTTCTATTCCACAGAATAACTATTCTATTTCTTACCTATTCCATTCCGTGAACCAAATAGGCCGGCAAAAGGTCTAATCTGATACTACAAGCATTACCTAGCTTATTCATTTGATAAGAGAAATAACTTTAGCAAAAGATTTGAGATATTATTTAAATATAACAATGTCCCACTGCTGTGGTATTTAAAATTTCTTCTTCCTCTCGAGTTAATATTATTGAAGCTTTGAAAGATTTAAAATATTACTTAAGGTTGATAGCCAATTCTAATAAGAGTTTTACCTACATTTAGGTGATAATTAATGTTTAGCTCTATTAAGATATATGTTATATATCTAAGAAAATAGATTTGGCATTATTTATTAGTTAGGCATATAAGATGTTAATTGGATAATGACTTGGATTCAAAAGCTATATGGATAATCTTCTAGTTAAGAAATAATCCAATCATCAATTGAAGTCTATCTTAATAGAGTGTGTGATACATCGTATGTGTGTGAAGTTTGTGTTGATGGATGGAAGTTTTTTGTGCGACTACGCATTCATTGATTTTTGGTGAATAGGTCTACCTATTTTGAAACTTCTACAGGACCATGGTATAGTACACGAGAAGATTGATCTAGTCCATTCTTTGAACAAAATTTAATCAGTACTTAAACATTGCAAACCTAGCTTTGTATGGGCTGGAGTTCACTAAAGGAGTTGAGTCGAGAGTGTGGGTGTTCGATGAGCTTTGACAGTGACATCAACTATTTACCTAAGAGGGGTTGTCCAGATAATGAGAAAAACAATGCTTACATGATTTTGTGGATTTCAGATAGAGAAGAAAAACATAGCTGTGCAGTGGGCGTTAATTATATACTGGAAAAAATAGCTAATTAGTTGATTTTTGGGTTAATGCAAATATCTATGAAAGGATTGCAAACTATATCTCCTTTAATTTCATGATGACATCGGAATACGAGAAGAAATCGACACATGAGATTAGGTGTTATGGGATGGGAAGCCAAACTACTTTCCATGATCATTCTGCCTGTTAAAGCTATTGTTTCTCTCTGGAGTGTTTTTATATATAAGCCTTTCAGATTCTTCTTTGTGTTTTTAAATTGGAGTTTTGGAGTTGCCTTTTTCAAGACAAAGTATCAACAGTACTCTTCTTCACTTTTAAGCCACAAGGTAGTTTAGAGTATTGTGTGATTCTGCCAATTTTTGTCAATAATTTTTAGATCCATTTCAGAGAAGCGAAACTCATTGAGATGTTGTTCTTATCTATCTCAAGTGTATTTAGTTTTCGTTCTTTATTATTTTAATTATTTGAGTTATTCGATTATTGTTCTTTCGTTAAAAGATTGATTGAGTAAATCCATAGTAGAGGTTAGTACGAGGCGGTCGTACTATTGGGTGTGAGATTCTTTCACGGGGAGTGTGGTTGAGAGATAATGTCAAGACTTGAGTGGTGTCAGCTCAGTAAAGCCTTAGGTAAATCTATTATACTTCAGTGAAAGTTATTAAGTTGGGTGAGGGCCCGCAGATGTAGGCAAAGTGTGTCGAACTGTGTTACCAAATTCCAGTGTTGATTTATTTTTTGTTCTCTTAATTTTTTGATTTTTTGATTTGCTAGAAATGAATCGAAAAGTTCGCGAAATTGCTACCCCTTCGGCTTTTTCAAGCTCAAAGACTAATCCACTTTATGGGTTTCCAAGAAGGGTAGTTGAGCACGAAGTATTTGGGAATCTTAACTTTATACATCAAACTTACTAATAACAATTATTATCCTTTGGTAGAAAAGGTAGATCAGAGATTTGATAATTGAAACAATAAATAGCTTTTATTTGCAAACATGTTGTAATTGATTCTATTAGCTAATTAATGGCCTTCATATCTATTAGAATTCACATATAAGTATTTCAATGTTGATTGTTAAATACTTTGAAAGAAAAATGAAGATTTTTTTGGCATATCATTGATAAAATATAATTATCAAAAGTTGAAAAGAAAGGAGAGCATATTTGCACACTGAAGGGAAAAGGTGGCTTGGACTTTAAATTTATTAAAACAATAAAATTGTATATGAATTTGAAAATTTTTCATTAATGACGAGTCTTTATAGATTAAATATGTATATTTTAATTTCTTAAAATGTAAGAGTTTTCAGATAGTTAAACCCAATCTATCAAATTTTAGCCATTAATATAAAATTTAAATTAAAAATAGAGTAAAAGAAACAATGAAAATTTTTATTAACAAGGAACTTCTTCTAATATAATAACCAACATCCTTTATAAACACTATAAAATCACATGTTAATTAGGTCAATAATAGAAGTTATTGCCCTAATCAAACTGGAAATTTTCATATCTAATAACTTGTGGAAACAGTGGATTCAACACTTTTGAATCCTTTAAAGTAACAAAGATAATTTTCTGAATTATTAACCTAGCACTTCAAAGATGATTGATATAGACACATCATACTTTGAAGCGTTTTAATGTCAGATCTTATTATCAGTTTTTGAAAACTTATAATCATAAAGTTCTTAGTGTGAAGTCCTACCAAAAGTAAGCAATTACATTTAACTTGTTATAAAAGAAAAATTATGAACAAAGGACTAGATATCCTTTGATTCTTTGGAAAATAGGAGTTGTTGTCTATGCCTCTATAACTTGAAACACAACCACCTATTCTTTGACTCTTTCTTCTACAACCAATTGGTTGGTTGTAGTTTAGTGACAAAATAATTTGATGACATTCTTTATCTTGTACATATTTAAATGTATATGATAAAGTTCATAAGATAATATTAAATTGCAAATAAAATTATGATGAAATTATAATTATAAGATTCATATTGTATTTATATATGTATTATCCTTAAATAATTTATAGTTATTGTTCTATTAAATTGGACATTAATAGAACATAAATAGACTAGCATAAGTTATGTTTTAGTTAATCTTATAAACTAAAGTATGAAGATACTTAAAGAAACGCGTGGGTGTTTGTTAGAGAACAAGTTCACTAAACTGATCCTATATGAGAAATCCATTTGGAATATTACTTGTATCTTTGAAAATTTTTAGCTTGATGATTGTATAAATGATTCTCTGACTTGAAGTCTTCAAAGTTATCTTGTATAAAGATTATTATGTTTTGATACTACTTATGACTTATTCTAGTCAAAGATAGCTTAGTCAGTAGTCATTGGATATAACATGAATTATATGGAGGTAGTTGAATGATCAATATATGATTTATCATCCTAAAATAATTAGGGAGAATGTTTCATCGCTCTCAATTAGTATTGATTCAAAAAACCTTGGCCAATATGAAATGATGCTTTGTAAGATAATTTACAAATTTCATTAATTAAATCAATAGCTAATGGTGGAAAACTAACATGATTGGACTCAAAATAGATTAGACATTAATTTCATGTTGTATGTCTAATCAGAATATTTTATGATAAAAGGATTAAATTATACAAAAATTAGAAAGGTTAGTCAAAACCATTTTAACATTCTTAAAGATTTGGGTAGTTATGATATGTTACTAGATATCAATCATGATCTATAAATAAAATTTTTGAATTAGATAATTAAAGATAAATTAAAAGAGTTTAATTTATCTAATACTAAATATGATTTAGGGTTATAATTTATATCCATTGCCAATATATATGAGAATCTAATAGGTGACACACAACGAATGAATTGAAGAGAGAAAATATATTTTATTTAAGTTGAACTTGATTGTAAAGTTTAAGAAACTTTATAATTAAATATGAAATATTTAATAAATAAAGATCAATATAAGATATTAGATCTTGGGCATAACTAGTAGAATTATTTGTAAATCTAATTAAAGTTTAATTGAAATTAAAATTAAAATTAAATTAAATTACTAAAACATCCTAAATTTAGTATAAATAGACTTAAGCTGTAAGGTAGCTAGTACTCCTTGCCTAACCCTCTCTGCAATAGTTATAGAGTTCTTTTAACTCGTTTTATGAATATCATTAAAGGTCAGACACTTGTGTAACTATAGTAGTTAAGATGAGCTAGTTTATAAACTGTTCGAGGGATTTGACAAAAAAATAAGCTTCGAAAGAAGGTACAAATTATGGTCCATGCTTTCTTATGATGTATTGCTAATTATTTTATAGAATTTAAAGTAATCCTGGCTTTTGAGAAATTATACAAAAAGGTTTCGTAATTATTTTGTTATGCCATGAAGAAAACCAATCTCACTTATTTATTGTTATTCATGATCATTTTGTTTATATACAACAATTCGAAATAATTATTTGTATTACATGCTTAGTCTCCATATTAAATTAAATTACAAGGAAGACTACTCTGTAACTGAAGAAAATAACTATAAATTGCAAAAACTAACACTACTACTTTGTTTCAACTATTTCAACTTCTGCTTCATACGCGACAATATTTCGTCAATCTTTAGTATTTGTAACATCCTCCCTTAAGTTTGAGGTTGGTGCTAATCACACAAACCCAACTTGGAAAGAAAATTGTGAAACATAGAACCATCCAAAGATTTTGTAAACATATAAGCTAATTGTTGTTTATAAGAAATATACTGACAATTTATGAGACCAACTTTGTATTTGTCCCAAACAATACGACAATTGATTTCTATATGCTTCGTCCGTTCATGAAAAAATGGATTAGAAATAATATATAAAGCTGAATGATTTTCACAATATAAAGAGACAGGTAATTTAGTAGAAATATCAAAATCTTGTAACAGATAAGTAATCCACTGTAATTCACAAATTGTTGCTCCCATGCTGCAATATTTAGCTTTTGTTAAAGATTTTGATATTTTAGGTTGTTTCTTTGTTTTCCAAGAAATCAAAGAGAAACTAAGGAAAACGTAATAACTTGCAAGAGAACATCATATAACTGGACAAGTTGCCCAATCAACATCATAATATGGGGTAATATTATAAGAAGATGATGAAGGATAAAATCATCCTTTCAAAGGACATCCTTTCGAATACTTTAAAACATGTAAAGAAACTTTCAAGTGAAGAATAGTAGGAGACTGAACATATTGGCTCAATTGTTGTATTGCATGCGTAATATCGGGCTGAGTAAATCCCAAATATAATAAACGACCAACCAAACTTTGATATGAGGTTAAATATGCAAGTAACAGAGCATCTTCATCATAAAATTTGTATGAATTTAGAAGAGGAGTTTGTTTAGTCTTTGCACTTGCTAGACCAACATCTTCCAAAATATCATGAATATATTTGCTCTAATTAATATCATTCCTTTAGATGGCCGAGCAATCTCCAAACCAAGGAAGTATTTTGATGAGCCTAAATCCATAATAGTGAATTATTGGTGAAGAAATTATTTGACAGTAGAAATATCATCTTTTGAAGCACCTGTAAGAACAATATCATCTATATAGACAATTAGAGTTAAGAGAGTTTGAACTATTCCTTTGACATATAAACAATTATCATGAGCAGAATATTTAAAGCCAAACTAATGAAGACGTTGAGAAAACTCTCGATTACACCATCTCGATGCCTGTTTAAGTCTATACAATGATTTTCTTAATCTGCAAACTTTTCCATTAAATGCTTTTTTATAAGCCTGTGGGGACTTTATATAAATCTCTTCATCTAAATAGCCATGTAAAAATGCATCGTTGATATCTAATTGATGTAAATTCCATGCCTTTGCTGATGCTATAGCAAGAATGTTATGACTGTCACTACTTTAGCAATAGGTGAAAACTATCATAATAATCGTTCCCTTCTATCTAATGAAAACGTTTTGCTACTAATCGAGCCTTGTATCAATCTACAGTGCCATCATTATTGTATCTAACCTTATATACCCATTTACAGCTTATTTCACTCTTATTAGGAGGTAAATCATTTAACTCTTATGTCTGATTTTTTTCTGAGGCTTACAACTCATTGTCCACCACTCTCTGCCAATATTCTCATTTGTTTTAGCTTCATAATATGAACTTGGTTCTTTATTTGACATATTTGCCAAAAATGACATGTATGTAGTAGATAAGTATGAAGAAATAAAGTAAGGATATGTCAATGGTGTGTGTGGAGATGATTAATGAGTGCTCATAACAGATCTAAAAGGTGAAGAAGATTGTGCTGAATTTGAAACAAAATCTTTCATCCACGGGGGTTTTTGCTTTAGTTTGACACTTTTTTCTTGTAGGAAGTTTGTCATTGTTTGTTGTTAAATTTAGAGTTTCAATATGAGTGGGTGTTGTATGGTTTAAGGAAGAATCAGGCTTAGAAACAAAAATAGGATTAGTTTGAGAAACATCATTATAATCAAAATGATGGAAACGGGTGATTGGATCATCTAAAACTGGCCAAATTACAAGTAAAGGAATACTATATCATCTGCAACAATATTTTATATAGAAAGATATTTTTCATAAAAAATGACATCCCTAGAAATAACAATCTTTTGTAATTCCAAATCATACACCTTATACACCTTTTGTCCAACAAAATAACCAATGAAGACAACTTTGAAAGCTTTAGGTTCAAATTTATCTTTGTGAGGAAATGTATATAAGGCAAAATATAAACAACCAAAGGTTTTGAGAGAGGAATAATCTGGTTCTTTGTGAAAGAGGGTTTGATAAGGAGTTTTCTAATAAATAGCTGATGAAAGAAGTCTATTTATGATATAGGTGGCTATGAGAATGGCTTCTCCCTAAAAACAAATATGAACATATGATTGAAACATCAAAGACCTTGCAACTTGCAACAAATGTCTATGTTTTCGTTCTACAACTCCATTGTGTTTAGGAGTATAAACACATGTTTTCTGATGAATGATGTCTAGAGTAGGCGACAAAGATGTACAAGATATGCCACTAAACTTTATATCATTATCTGTTCTTATGATTTTAACAGATGTATGAAATTAGTTCTTGACAAGGTTAAAGAAGGTGTGAAGTGTTTAAACAGTTTGGTGTTTGTGTTTAAGCAAAAAGGTCCATGTGTTTCTACTAAAATCATCCACGATGATTAAACAATAATGGTTTCCATTGATTGAAGCATGTTTGTAAGGGCCCTATAAATCAACATAAACAAGTTCAAAACATTCAATTGAATTAATGGTACTGGTTTGAAAAGGATGTCTACTTTGCTTTCAATAAAAAGTCCATGTGTTTCTACTAAAATCATACACAATGGTCAAACGATAATGGTTTTCATTTATTAAAGCATGTTTGTAAGGACCCTATAAATCAATATGAACAAGTTCAAAACATTCGATTGAATGAATGGTACTGTTTTGAAAAGGATGTCTACTTTTCTTTAACAAATGATAGATTTCACATAGATATCTCCTTTTAGTAATAAGGTCTATGTGTTTCTACTAAAATCATCCACAATGGTCAAACAATAATGGCTTCCATTGATTGAAGCATGTTTGAAAAATCAATATAAACAAGTTTAAAACATTCGATTGAATGAATGGTAGTGGTTTGAAAATGATATCTACTTTGCTTTGACAAATGATAAATTTCACGTAGATATCTCCTTTTAGTAAAAAGATCCTTTATTCTATTCAAATGTTTCATTACATCACAAACGGTTGTCTAATCTTTAATGCTAAGGATTAATGGAATTTACAGAGTTGAGGTGTACTGTTTTATGGTTTCAAGATGATAGGAGCTGGAATCTAGAATATACAATCGTCTTATCACTTTCCCTACTGCAAACACTTCATCAGTCATTAGGTCCTGTATTATGTAGAAAATAAGTTGGAATTTAAACTTCACATGAGCTGTAATAGTGAGTTTATTGACAGATAAAAGATTGAATTTGAAAGAAGGGATATGTAAGCAATCAGTCAAGGTTAATCTTTCATTTAGCTGAACATCACCTATTTGATGATCAAGCTTAATGGATTCATCTAATAAATGAAGAGGTGTAAAATCGTCCATGAAAGACAAATTTTTCATCAATTTCAGGTTCACACACAAGTGATTTGAGGCTCCTATGTTAACTATTTAAGAACCAAAATCAATTAACTCAAGTGAACTAAGAAGATGATTAAAAGTCATTCCAACAAAATTATCAAAATGTGAGAAATTCATTGCATGTTTTTCAGCTTTCACTTTTCCTTTGAAGAACTTGTCAATTTCCTGTTGTATCGTAGATGAAACATTTGATTTTCAGTCTCCATCTGAAATTGCTTCATTTACTTTATCCGCTTCATTAACCAAATTCACGTATGATTTCTTGCCATCTTTGTTCTTCTTTTCCTTTAATTCCTTAAACCACTTTTGATATCCACGAATTTTAAACAAGTTTCTTTCATAAGTCTATCCATGTTACAATAATCACAGTGTAACATCGACCTATCCACTAATTGTTTCCTTATGATATGATTATCATTGCATTCTCTATTGCATCTATGAATCATTGAATTACACCCTAATTTCCTAACAATAGGTTGAGGTGAAATTCAAATCCAACAGGTTAATGATTAATACTCAAACATTCACTGCATTTCTTCCGTAAGAAGCAACAAAAGTCTGATTCTCAAGCTAACTTTAAGTTATGCGGTATACATAATATGAGAAGAAAGAAATGGTTCAAACTATTACTGAGTTTGTTCGATGTATAAGAGAAATAATTTTGCAAAATATTTGGGAAATGATTTAAATATAACAATGACCGGTAGCTAGGGTATTTAAAATTCCTTCTTTATCTCGAGCTGAGGACAGACTACTTTTCTGTTGGTCATGTTTTGTTTTATTTTCAAACTAAGTTTCTGATGTAGAGGCTTTTTCCTGGTATAGGTCCTCTGGTAGCCCTTTCCTTTTTTTTCAATATATTTTTCTCTCTAAGAAAAACCACTCTCATGTAATCCTAAGTCTCTCAATAATTAGCACATAAATTACAGGCTCAAATAATTTAGTAGATTTGAGTTTTACAGCTTAGGTATCCAATAAAAACAAGAGGAATTTCTTATTTTTGGCTATGAGAATTAGTGTAAAATAGTCCAACGTTGTTTGCCTTTTCATTTTAGTTTTAACCAATCACGAAGAATATCATTTCAGATCCTCGATGGGGAAAAGCTTGTTTGGAAGAAGAAAAGAAGAGTTTTGGAAATGGTAAGTGCATTCGGACTTGTCGCCAAAGATGTAGACAATGTTGTTCATAGAAATTTTTTTTCCACATGTAGTTGGATTAAATATTGACATAGTCAATTCTCCTTACTTCCAAGACGTTCCATCCATCGATAAGCTGTATGCTTTGTTTGAGAAAGGAAGGATAAAGAACTCAGTATCTCTAGCTAGTTAGATAATATTAGCCCCATTATTGATCCAAAATATTATTTGTAGATCGTGTAGATGGTGCATTATGTAACTCCTCACTGATTAAAATTGTTATAAGTCCACGGGGACTCGTACATTTAAAAAGCAGTAGATGTGGATAGTGTGCAGACTAAAGGCTTGGGTGACATGTGGACGAGCGGTTCATAGGCGTTTTGCAAGGTTTGGCATATGACATTTTAGTGCGACCCTATAGTCAGTAATGTATTTGTGTTGAGACAAAATGAGACCTTTCAGATGAGGATGAACTTCAACACCCAAGAAATAATGAAGAGGGCTAAGATCTTTGGCTGGAAAATTGCGTTGAAGTTGATCAATGAACCATTATATATGAGTATCATTTGATCCTGTTACAAGAGTATCATTGACATAAACAAGAACAAACAACTTATCAGTAGCAATATTTAGAATAAAAAGAGAGGTATCAGCCTTTGGAGGAGCAAAACCAAGTCCCAATAAGAAGTTGAGTAAGCGATGGAATCAAGCACGAGGGGCTTGCTTCCATAAAGAGACTTTTAAAGATGACAAACATGAGTGGGCTTGGTGGCATCTCGAAAACTGATTGGTTTTTCCATATACATGTCATGATTAAGAGAACCATGCAAAAAGGCATTGGAGATATCCAATTGACGAAGCGACCATCCATACATAACGGCAAGAGCAAGTATCGTGCGAATAGTTGTTGTTTTAACAACAAGACTGAAAGTTTAAGAATAATCAATACCATTTTGCTGCTTGAACCCTTTCGCCATAAGGTGAGCTTTATAGCGATCCATAGTGCCATCAGCACAACATTTGATATGATACACCCATTTGTTGCCAATGACATTGGTACCAGGGCCACGAGGAACTAGTGTCCGAGTATGGTTAGCATGCAATGCAACAATTTCATTTGACATTGCTTTTCTCCATTCTGAAAAGGGTTTAGCCTAGTTATAAATGTGAGGTTCAGTTTGCAGATAGTTTGGTGAGGTGGGAAGTTAAGCAAAGGAGGCTTGGCGTTTGGCCATTATGGAAGGGCAGAGAACCATGATATGAGAACAATCTTAAGTAGGGGAAGATGGGGAAGGTTGGTGGATGTTATAAAAACGAAGATTAACAATTAAATCTAAGCTAGGAATATCAGATGGAGTGGGAGATGGAGAGGGACTCTTAGAAAGAGGCTGTGATGGAATAACAGGAGAAGGAGACGTACTTGAGGAGGTAGGGCTGGACGGTAAGGTGGAATGGGAGCCAAGAGTGAGCACAAGCCATAGAGATGACGACCTTTGAGGAAGAGAAAAAAAGGATGGGGAGGCAAGACGCAAGGGAAAATCATTATCAACAAATTTGACATGCCTGCAAATAAACATGCGACCAAAGGAGATATCTAGACAATTAAATCTAGCATGTTGAGGAGATTTACCAAGATAAACACACTTTTAAGTTCAAAAATGAAAATTTTGATGATAAGGGCGTAAAAGGCGATAGATAACACAACCAAAGGGATGCATAGAATTATAATCAAGAACAGTTTTGCACAAAAGATAATAAGAAGACTGATCCAGGAGGACATTGGTTGGAAGGACGTTAATGAAAGAAACAACAACCGAAAAAGAAATGGTCCAATATTTAAAAGGAACATTAGATTGAGCAAGCAAGGTGAGACCAGTTTCAACAATATGACGGATTTTGCGTTCATCAATTCCATTTTATTCATGAGTATAAGGACAAACAATGCGATGTATAATACCTGTATTGGAAAAATATTTATGTAATTTTTGATATTCCCCACCTCAATCAAAATGAAAGGCTTTTATTCTAGAGTTGAATTGATCCAAAACAAGTTGCTCAAAGGAGAGAAAGAAAGAATAAGCATCACTTTTTTGTTTTAAAAATAAATCCATGTGAATCGTGTAAAGTCATCAACAAAGAAAACAAAATATCTATAGCTTAAATTGGACAAAATAGGAGCAGAGCCCCAAACATCAGAATGAACAATATTAAATGGATTCCTACTTGTATAATCTATCGTAGCTAGAGAGACACGAGATAACTTTCCTTGAAAACAGAAAGAACATGGGTCTTTAATAACACCAGAACAAGGTAATTTATTAGTTTTGAGAATTTTATGAACAAGCCGAAAGTGAGGATGGCCTAACTTGGAATGCCAATCTTAATGAGAGGGAACTTCACTAGCTATGGCCAATTTAAGGGAGGTAGGGCACAAAGTATAGGATCCGTTCTCACTCTTGTCGTCCAGAAGAGTTCTTTTAGTAAGTTTGTCCTTAATAACAAAATGGGTTGGCCAAAATTCAAAGAAATAAGAATTATCAATAGTAAATTTCTGAATAGAGAGCAGGTTTTTGACAATATGATGGACATTAAAACTTGTTTTAAAACTAAAGGACCATTAGTAGAAGGGAGAAAAGCATTACCAGTGTTAACAATTGGAAACCCTTGGCCATTACCTACATGGAGTTGGTCATTACCCAAGTATGCTTGTGGAATCCAAAGAGTGCAGACGTCTGAAGTAACATGGTAGTTAGCTGCTGTGTTTGGAATCCATGGAGGTGGTTGAGATGAAGCAATAGGATATGGAGGTGGAGACCGATAAAAGCCACCATAAGAGATTTGATTTGCTTAAGGCATTCGGTTTTAAGGAGGAGCATAACGACGCCTGCACCTATCTGCTGTATGATTATGCAGTCCACAAATCTAGCAAGGGCCTCTGGAACGTCTAGAATGAGAGTGAGAAGGAGACGTCTTTAGAGTGGATGGCAGTGGAGTAGCAGAGTGACTCGATGCAGGAGTAGAGTGACCAGATACAAGAGCAGATACTGATTTAATTGCAACATTAGCAGATGGAATTTCAAGTGAATTGTTGACAAGAACTTCATGGGCAACCAGATGGCGAAATAACTCATGAAACAAAACAGGCTTAGGTCAAAGGTTGAGGGTGGTGATGATGCCATGATATTCACTACCAATGTTACGGTAGACAATAGCATTGAACTCTACTGTTGTGAGTGTTCTTCTCACAAGACTCAATTGGTCAGAGGGATTTTTGGCTTTATGAAGATATTGGGAAACAGATAAATCATTTTTCTTGAGTTCTTGTAACTCAATGTTGAGTTCCAGTTGCCTGTTTTGAGAGACTACTCCAACATGTGAGCTAAGGCTTACCAAACAGCAAAGAGGAATCAAGACCGATGATATAGGGAAAAACCTCCTCAATGAGAGAAGATAGAAGCCATGAAAGAAGCATCTGATCTTTACTAAACCACTCTTCATAGGTAGGATTCGAAACTGATTGAGAGGGATTGGTGAGGACGGAATAGTTTTAGGTGGTGCTGGACAGGTCCTATTAATGAACCTATTAAGTTTTTAGTAGTCTAAAAGTGGAGAGAATTGAGTTTTATAAGATAAATAGTTTTTGATGGTCAATTTTAAAGAGAAGACATGATGGATATTGGTGGGGATGGGAGAAGACTGATTTCCCATGACAAGTTGGTTCTGTGTTTCAGAGGTGTTCATGGCTCTGATACCATGTGATTGCAGAAAGACAAGAATCCTACACATTGTATTGCAATAGTGAAATGTATATATATATAGGTATAAGAACATCTGAATAACACTAAACTACTAGTTTGAATCTATCTAATTAGCTATTTACAAGATAAAGAAGAGTTTAACATAAACAAAAATATATCATGTACAAGATGAGGATAAGAAGTTTGAATGAGGTAAACTATATCACTAACAGATAATAGTAGTAATGATGAAAATCAAGGCTTGAGTGTGTACCGTGCGACGCATTGCTGAAGTTCGTCCAACAAATGTTCTTCGGATCTGAAAAACTGAAGGGGGTTAATTATTTCGCAAACTTTCCGCAAATTTCCTTGGCACCAATAAAATATAAAAAACAAGCAAAACCGAAATAATAAAAAGCACCAGAAATTTGGTAACGCAGTTCAGCACACCTTGTCTATGTCTGCGGGGCCCTCAGCCAGCTTAATAACTTTCATGAAAATACAATAGATTTACCCAAGGCTTTATTGAGCCAACACCACTCAACCTTTGACACTATCTCTCAACCTCACTTCCCGTGAAAGAATTCACACTCAATAGTACGACCGCCTCGTACTAACCTCAACAAAGGATTTTCCTAACTATTTTTACTCAATGAAAAGAACAAATAAAACAAGTAAAAATAAACTCCCAAATCAGAAATTTGCCATGGACATGAACAAGCCACTGAACATGTTCATTATGCAACCATCAATAACAAAATCACCTTTGTGCCACAACCAACAGACCACTTCAAGGACCCAGAAAAATCAACAATACTTCACACTTCATAAACTGCTTATTAGAGATAAGTCATTGAACAGAGCTGCTCCAAAAACACCAACACCATCAGTTCAATAAAGGATCAAAACGTAAAAGAGAATACCAGCCCCTCTAGCAATTTTTCATCATACATTTCTCACCTAAAAATCCCAGAAACATGCGCAGCCAAAAAAACACCACAACAAAAGCAAATTGCACGTTGGCTTCACACTTTTTTTGTCACACGCGTATACTCACTAGGTTTACCTTAAAAGACTCCTTTCCAAACAAGGACAATATGTCATCATATATTCTCACCAAAAATTCTGCTTATGAGGGTATATAGATTATGACTCCACTTCAAAATCCCAAGCAATATCCAATTCCAAAACAAAGTAAAAATCTCCAATAAAACCACACCTTCGAGAATTATGAAAATTGCCATGTCCAATAAAAATGCCAAAAATAAAGATAGGATATATTTAAAATAAATCCTAACAATCTCCCCCCTTTTTTGGCATTTTTGTCTCAACAGCTAAACCAACACATAAGTAAGCAGTAATTGGACATTGAAAGATATATAAACTGTTGATGCTCCTCCTCAATTCAATATTCAAGTACATGTGCCACCATAAGTTGATTCCAAACCAAAAAACCAATCGAAGCCAAGCAACAAGCAGAAACAAATTACAAGTGTTAACCAAAAAAGAAAAATAACACTGCTTATCTTTGGGTTTGTCTCCCCCTTTGAGACAAGAGATGACAAAAAGCATAACGAATAGTCACTCATATACCGTAAAATCTCCCTCTGAATGGAACATTCACCATAAACAATGTGATGTCTCCTCCTTGGGACAAAAAACATAATCATAATAACTACCAATAGATGCAGCGGAAGAATCATATACACGCCAAGAAGACAAATTACCACTAATCAAAACACTGAGAGTATGCCCGAAAGAGAGAG
>JANKYE010000012.1:7905758-7915907 GCA_032467995.1 Erythroxylum dillonii
ATTGTCAAGATTAAGCGGATAGAAGAAGCATCTTTCGATTTGAAAGTTTTTAGGTGCTACATACAAATTTATGTCTTTCTTCTCAAAACACACATTTAATCTTTTCTATTGTGTCATTTTTACTTATTTATAATGAACATATAAGGAAAATGATGATGGGAATGAAGCTTGAATTGAATTTCCCTTCTCTAGTTATATGAGGAGAGTGATTATTCATAATTAAAAGAACTAGAAAAGGAAGAAAATAAAGAAAGATGAGTGAAAAATAAGGAATAAGGGTTATAAAGTCGAATTTTATTTTTTTGATGATAAACAAGTTCATAAAGCAGCGGGAGGATGAAATTGGCATGTGAATTTAAATTGAATATAAAATTCACTTTCAATTCTATAACACAATTAAAGTATCAAACAAATAAATCTTAAATCATAACTTTTTAACTTGTTGTGAAGCTCGATCTTTTCTTTGTCACTCTACTGGAATCAAAATTTAAAACTGATTATTCACAATAATTATATAAGTGTTCGGTGTTTAATAATATCCATACAAGTTGATTGAGAAAACTCTACAAGTCGTATAAATATGAATAAGTAAGAAGTATTAGTTCATTTAGAGTCGGTATCTATTTATAATAAAATTTTGATATTTTACTATTTTCATCATTCTTTAATTAATTTTTACTAAATACTAATTGGGCTTTAGTAAAATTTAATATCTCATATTAGTCTTTATTTATTAAGTATCTCATATTTAATTCTAAATTTTCTCAAACTTTGTAATCAAGTCCAACTTAATTACATTACATATTCTCTCATTACCCATTCTTGATGTGTGACCAATTAATTTCTTAAACTAATTTAATTTATCTTTAATTCTCTAATAAAATAATTTATATCTATAAATTAAGATTAACAATTAGCAAGACGTTATTAACACGCAAATATTAAGAATATCAAAGTGATTTTGACTAATTTTATGTACATAATTTTTAATATAATTAAATCTTTTATCATACAATATTTCTATTAGACATAGAGAATACATTTAATGTATACTCTATTTGAGTCCAATTATATTAATCTACACCATTAGCAAATTAATTCTATTAAATTAAAAACTATTTTCAAATTATCATTCTACCTTAACCAAGATTTTCTGAATCAATATAAATCGATAATAATAAAATATTCTCCTTAATTACTTTAAGTTGATGAATCTTATATTGATAACTTAACTATTTTTATATAGTTTATGCTATATCAAATAACTACCAATTAAGCTACAATAATCTAGAATAGGTTATAAGTAGTATTAAAATATAACAATCCCTACATGAGATATTTTGAAGATCTCAAGTCAAATGATTACTTATACAATCATCAATAATAAGAACTCTCATAGATATTTAAGTAATATTTCAAATAAAAATCTCATATTGGGTTATTCAACTTAACTTATTCTGTAATAAACATTCGTATAATTGTTTAAATATCTCTATATTTTAATTTATGAGATCAATTACAATTCAAAGGAAGATATATGTAGCATATATTAGTCTTTCTATTTTAAAAATGTCTACTCTCAATAGAATAATAATTTTGAATAATTTAGTGATAATGCATAAATATAATATAAATCTCATAATGATATTATCATCATAACTTTAATTACTATCTCATAGACTTTATCTTATATATCAATTAATTAGATGAATATACATAAAATAAATAATGTCTTTAAATTATCATGTTATAAAAATACAACCAAATAATTAGTTGCAGAGAATAAATAAACATATACAAAAAGAGAAAGCTTTTTTATGAAGTGAATAGTTTACTAAAGATGATTTTTACCATTGGTTTCTCGAGCTTGTAGTCTTATTTAAAGTGATAAAAACAAAAAATAAGGCAAGAGAGGCTTCCTATAAGTGATAATATAAAAAGAAAGTAGGGAATGAGAAAAGATAAGGAGAAAAGCATCTTAGAGGGAATGTTTAAAAAGATAATAATAAGAGACAAAAACTAATTAAAATATTTAGATGTTGAAGTTTAACATAAATAAAAAATTGGAAAATAATCGAAAGATAGTTTTGCTATAAAATAAATAAAGAGAAAAAGGAAATATCATTTTTTATTACGATAAATATCAAATTTAGATAAGAAGCTAAATTTATATATTGAAATTCATGATATAACGACATAAAAATATTAAATTTAAATTTAGCAACAAAAAATAAAATTGTCATTAACTTAACATAAAATTTGTCGCACTTAATTTATCAACATGCAAAAAAAAGATAATACTAACAAAGGAAATCAACCGAGAAAATGTTCTCCACCCAAAGGAAGTACAAGCCGAACATGATTTAAGAAACAATCAATTAGTAAAAAAAATGAAGGTACATCCTATAGTTTGGCTGGTTATCCATCATCAGTGAAGATACCGATTGTTTTGATTGATTTAACTTACACGTTAATTATAAAAATGCTCAAGAGTTAATTTATAATTATTAATATTCAATAAATTTGCAAATTAGTAATTTAAAATCAAATTAAACCACTTGACTTGTGAAATATTTGTGTTAAACCAATTCGTGTATAATGTGTAATAGTTGTTTGCATGTATAACTACCACCACCTTTTATGGTAATTAGTCGGTGCAGACATTACAAGTAGAGGGGCTTCAAAAGCTGCTGCAGCCATAACCCCACCACCTCTCAGTAACATGTCATCACTGATCACGTTTCATAATAACTTGTTTTCCCCCACACATTCACCAACTCTTTTCTGCTCAAAACGAGTGATTTCTCATATTCTAATATGGTAACTGTAATTAAATACATTTATTGTCAAAATTAGTTAGATGCTAAGCCTTGTAATCCGCACGGATTTTTTCTTTTCCATTAAAACTACTGAAATCTTGCTCTTTCGCAACCCCACATATATATAATATAATTTGAAGTCAGATTAACCAGTAGTAAAGTTTTTAGGACTTGACTGTATTAGCGAAGGTTAAAAACAGAAGGGATTAAATTCCAAACGCCAACGGGGTCAGGACTGACAATATTAAACCACTCTTTCTTTCCCCTCTGTCTATATCTACTGCCCTTGTCTCTCACAAAAAAACCTGCACATCCTCCATCTCTCTCTCTCTCTCTCTCTCTGTGTCTCGGCCTCATTTCGATTCCCTCTCTGCTTCGTATTTACGAGCAAGAGAGGAGGCTTTGCGACGGTGGAAGAAGAGGTTTTCAAGAGAGGGAGAGAATTGAATTTTGCTTTTACTATTGTTATCCAACTCTCTCTTTTTTTTTGGGGGGTCTATTCCAACATAACAAGAAATCCTAAAGAAAGACAACTCCATTTTGTCCGCATTGTTATTGTTCCAAAAGCACACAACGGGAACATTACTGCTGTGCGGGTTGCGTTCTTGTTTTTCTTCTGGATTAGCTTTTATACATTCCCCTTATATTCCTCTGTTCTTGTGCGATAGAGAGAAACAGAGATGGCTGAAGTATCACCGAAAATCATAATTCCCGAGACATTTCAGCTGTCAAGAGACGACCTTGTAGGTCATATAGCACTCATCTGGGACCTTGTCAAAGCTCCTTTGATTGTTCCCGTCCTGAAACTTGGGGTCTACGTGTGCTTAGCCATGGCGCTCATGCTCTTCATGGAGAGACTTTACATGGGCGTTGTGATTATCCTCGTAAAGGTCTTCTGGAAAAAGCCCGACAAGCGTTACAAATGGGAAGCCTTGCAAGAAGATTTGGAATCCGGTAGCTCTAACTTCCCGGTGGTTCTTATTCAAATCCCAATGTTCAACGAGAGAGAGGTCTCTGTCGCTCTCTTTTCTAGTTTTTGGCTTCGACTGTTCTTTTTTCTGCTTTTAGTCGCTTCTTTTTCTCTTTGGTATTTTATTTATGGGTTGTGGAGATTAGTCCAAAGTTGCATGCTTGTTCTTCTTTCTCTCTTTTGTTTGCTTTGGCTTTTAATGGTTGTTTCTTTCTAAAACAGGTTTACAAGCTCTCTATCGGTGCAGCTTCTAATCTTTCTTGGCCAGCGGATCGTCTTGTGATCCAAGTCCTTGATGATTCAACTGACCCTGCCATCAAGGTACTGAAAACAAAAACCAAAAAACTAATGCTGGAATTTCCCTTGCTTCGTGATGCATTTTCTACTTCCTTTGGCATTTTATGAATGCCTTACGATTTATCTGTTCTATGTCTCATTTTCAAGTAAAAGGTTCCAAATTGACTACTCTTTCTGGGTTTGGTGGGTTTCTGGTGTATTTGGATTTATGTCAGTGTCATAATTCACAAGAAATCCAAAATACAATTTCACATCAGCAGAGAAGCCAAATTCCTGATTTTGAACTATTTTCTTGAATGAAATGATACGTTTGCAGCAAATGGTGGAGCTGGAATGCCAGAGGTGGGCAAGTAAAGGAGTGAACATAAGGTACCAAATCAGAGAGAACAGAGTTGGTTACAAAGCTGGTGCTTTAAAAGAAGGGCTGAAGAGAAGCTACGTGAAGCACTGCGAGTTTGTTTGCATCTTTGATGCCGATTTCCAGCCTGAACCTGACTTCCTCAGGCGCGCCATTCCTTTTTTGGTCCACAACCCTGACATTGCCCTTGTTCAGGCTCGTTGGAGATTTGGTGAGTCCAATTGCTTTTGCCACTAAATTCTCTTATTACCCTTCCAAATTTCTTTAACGTAAAACTTAAACCCTTACTAAAGTTAAACCCAATAATTCTGTAAGAGTCGTTCTCTATTTAGGGAGTGTCGGTGGTGTAATTGGACTGCGTAAATATACATGTATATATCTATGTTAATAGAGGGTTTTTACGGTGAGCTGGTGCATGAGGGACGTCGCAGGGGTCCATCTGAAACCCAAACCTATCATTCATGGGGTGGAAAGTGGGAAACGTTTCATGTTCACTTCAACAGTTCAACCACCCCTCATCACAAACTTGATGTAGCTTAGAAGCCGTACATCACGGAGTAATGGAGCCCACGTGCCAAAATCAACATTAGGACTCAGGAGTAGTACCATCTCACTAGTCTTTCAATTAACTAACAGAATGAAATTTAGGCTAATTTCCTTTTTGTTTTATCTATGTCATAGTTGATGGAAATGGCCTAAATGACCTGACTTTTTGTCAACCGACAGACCATTTTCCTTGGATTATTAGCGTGAAACTTTGCTAATCATCCGAGATAGTTTTGTCTTCTTCATGTAAAAAAAACAAAGAAATGTAATTTCTGGGGTCTCGTTATCCAAGCGTTCGTTTGTACGGATCACATGGCCGTCATCCTTTTGGGTTTTCACTTCACCGCGAAATAAAGGTGACAGTAAGGTGGATGTATTGTGGAGGGTAAAGCGTGATTTCGGAGTTCAGTTACCCTTCCATGTCACGTGCTGCTTTTGGCCTTTTAACTGGTAAAGCTTTGATGGTGGGACCGGAGCTTTGATTGCCGACACTTGGTTAATTTGTAGCTATACACAAAGATTTTTTACTTTGGGAAAATTTTCTCTCTCCCCGAAATTATAATGAAAAAAAGTTCAAAACCGAAGTTAAAAGGTCATTGATTTAGCATATCCCGTCATGTTTATAGCTTATTTAAAGGGATAATAATGATACGGTTTTGGTGATGAAAATTGCAGTGAACGCAGACGAGTGCTTGCTGACAAGAATGCAAGAGATGTCGTTAGATTACCACTTCACCGTGGAGCAAGAAGTTGGCTCAGCTACTCATGCCTTCTTCGGTTTCAATGGTATAGTATCCAAGTTTGCTCTACTTTTTTATCTGAACTTGAACAGTTCAACTCAAACTTAATAGCTAGTTGAATGTTAGTGACAGTGACTTATTAAATTAGATTATTCTATCATTTACAATGAAAACATTGGTTAAAAACAAATAATTATCGCCGTAATGCTGCTATAGACTTGGCATGTCAGAGTCACAGCCATGGTAGTTTCAGAACATTATTGTCACAACTCTTTGATATTGTTTTAATATAGGGACTGCTGGTGTATGGAGGATTGCTGCCATTAATGAGGCCGGTGGGTGGAAAGACAGAACTACGGTAGAGGACATGGACCTTGCTGTCCGAGCAAGTCTTAGGGGCTGGAAATTTCTTTACCTTGGTGACCTTCAGGTACCTAATTACTAATGCTCCTGACCTTATGCACATGAAGAACGGTAGTTTTATTCTGCAGACCCTGTCTCTGTTGCCAATAGTTTCTATTATACGTTTGTCAACCCTAGATGTTTCTGAAATTAGCAAAATTTATCATAGGGACAGCTTATTTTTCCATTGCTAATTGACTTACCATTATTATTTTATTTTTCTTTATTCTGGTAGGTGAAAAGTGAACTTCCTAGTACTTTCAAAGCTTTCCGGTTTCAGCAGCATAGGTGGTCCTGCGGTCCTGCTAATCTTTTCAGGAAAATGGTTATGGAGATTGTAAGAAATAAGGTTAGTGCATCCAATAGCCCGTTAAAATTACATGTGAAATGTTTCAGATATTGCCATTTGTCCATATTAAGTTCAAGATATCTGAATTTCACCGATTTGTTTTGAACATTTCAGAAAGTGAAATTCTGGAAGAAGGTGTATGTGATCTACAGCTTTTTCTTCGTTCGCAAGATCATAGCACATATGGTCACCTTTTTCTTCTACTGCGTTGTACTTCCATTGACCATTCTGGTTCCTGAAGTATCTGTTCCAATTTGGGGAGCTGTGTATATTCCTTCCATTATTACCATCTTAAACTCTGTAGGAACTCCAAGGTGTGTTCCTGTTTATCTTTTTTCTTTGCTGCCACTTGTTTTTGTATCAGGCAAGTTTATTTACAAAGATGCCCCTGAACTTACAGGTCAATTCACTTACTGTTTTACTGGATTCTATTCGAGAATGTGATGTCTTTGCACCGAACTAAGGCAACGTTCATTGGCCTACTGGAAGCAGGACGAGCCAATGAATGGGTTGTCACTGAAAAACTTGGAAACACACTTCAGAAGAATGCAGATGCTGCCAAGAACAAGACAAATGCCAAAGTCCCTAAGAAGCGTAGATTCACTTTCACTGACAGGTAAAATTTCTTGCACCGCCTTTGATCCTATCAGTAGTCAACATTTATTCATCGTTGAATACACACGTTAATCGATTTATCTAAAAATAGTGGCTCAATAAGAGAGGAAGTTCACTCCAGAATTCATACCTCGAGAAATTTCTTCCGATAAACTAGAGTTTGGTGCAGTACACCAAATTCACAAATCATAGCTAGTTACGACTTGGAACCGAAGACAGACCCAATCATCTTGGTTATAGTGGGTTGAGAATCTTTCAGTTTATTATTAGCAAATACAAAAGGAGTCAGAGCTATTATTAAGTGGATTTGCTGCTGATATCAGTTGCAAGGAGACAAGAATCCTACTCTCCCTAATCCATACATGACATTGAAATATATTAGAAATTTCAGTATTGGAAACATTCAACTACTGCCTACTAAACATTTCTGTTTTGGATGTTCTAGTTGTTTGATATTTTATGTTTAGATTCTAAGATTCTTGTTTTATTTCTGCTGCTCATTAACAGGCTCAATCCTTTGGAGCTTTATTTCGCCGCATTCCTATTCTTTTGTGGATGCTATGATTTTGTTCATGGCAAGAACAACTACTTCGTCTACCTTTTTCTTCAGACTATCACCTTCTTCATCACCGGAATTGGTTTTGTTGGGACCATCATTCCCAGTTCTTAATAATGTCTTGATTGTATTTCTCAGTTTTCAAACAACAGCAGAAAGTTGGAACCCTGCAGAAGCAAATTCAATTGTAATCTCTAGCATTCCCGTTTGTTAAAATAGGTAATTTAGAGCACAAGTTGATTGCCAAAAAGAAACTTGATGCGAAGATGCTTAATTTAGTGAAAATTTGCAAGAAGAAAACGCTGTTATTGTGCAAAAACAGGAGGAGAGTCTAGGACAAGAAAAGGAAAAGCAGAAACAGCGTATGGTCTTAGAGAACAAGAGTGTTAGTTTCGTGGGAGTAGATCACCTGTGATGATGAAATTCTGTATTATTTTTCCGTCTTCTATTGTTAAAATTGCCCCAAGTCTGTTGGGGGAATAAATTGATAGATTGAAATGTTGCATTTGTAATGAAAGTTCATATTTCCCATTTCGTGTGCTACACGTTTAGGCTGCACCTTTGCTCTTTTAACTTTTTTGCCGGTATTACTTTTCTTTGCATCCGACGACTTCTGAAAGTTCGAGTTCCTTTACTTTGAAAATAAAAAGATCCCTTCACCTAAGATCCCGCGTGAGGCGATTCGTGTACCAAGTGACACCGGAGCCACTACAGAAATAAATATCAGATGTCGTTGACTCGTTGGCCCCTTGGACTCCATACGATACAAAGTTACTAAGTCTACTGATGGCTTCTCAAAACTCCTGTGGTATTAGCATATGGTTTATTGGTAAAGAAGGTTACGAATCCTTTTCTTTTATTCAGGTTTAAACTGTAGTGGAGTCTCCAATATATTAAAAACCTTGATGGAACTTATATTCAAACAAATATGCATCATCACAGTTAATCATTTCTAATCTTTGTTGCCAAAACTACTTTACAAGGTAGGCATCACAACAGCATACTTAATTCTTTCTTTCGATGCCTCACTGCAATCATTTGTGAGTGCTGAAATTGAATCATGAACTTGGAAAGCTCCATCCAATCCGGAGATATGTTTTCACCTATTTCCATAGCAACTTTTGGTCCCGCTTTTTGTCATTAGAAGCCTAGAACAAACTTACAAGGTACTCCAGCTTTGGTGCCTTCTGCTTCAAGTGTCATTCTCTTCCCTGAAAATAACTTCTTTGCACATGAACCAATTAGTGATACGGGGATTAATTTAATCATCTGCACTGGTGAAACAGTTAAGCAGAGATATAACCAAGGTAGTAAATAAACATTAAAGCTTCTACGGGAGCTACGGGAAGCCAACATTTCTTTTCTTTATTCAGGAGACACTTCCTCATTATTAGCCCCGTAAAAAAACTAGTTTCCTCAAAGTCTTGCATAGATTATGGAAACTTCCAGAGCAAGATTTTCTGAAAAGAGTTAAGAAGAAGTTGGCAGAAGACAGTGGGCACATGTACATTGCTAAATCAGTTTAGTGGTTGTCAAAGAATCTGGAGGGCATTCTTTAAAAAAAGGAACAGATTTCTGACATAGATAACAACAATGGTAAACGGATAATAAAATACTAATGTCAAGGTCACCTTAGGTCTTGAGAGGGAAGCATCTTTTCTTGTCTCAAGTGAAACTTACAGATTAAGCATGAGGCATCCATTTCCTTCCACTTGTCTCAATTCAATTCCTGAAAGTCAGAGATAAAAATAAAAATAAAAGCATATTAACTCGATCTTTTCAAGTGTATAGTAGTGATTAAGACATAGAGTGGACAGTAGGTCTAGTTACGACGTTTAATTATATTTTGTTTTCCTATAGAAACAAAAAGAAGAAAAGGAAAATATAACATCCAATTTGGGTGTAGTTATAAGTGATAATGTAACCAGCAGACAGCTAGCCCCTATGAAGCTGCAGATGCTCACATATCAGAACCAAATTCTCATTAATGTTTTGCTCTACCTGAATAAATGTCTCCTCCAATTGAAGACATGGTAAAACTTTCTTACGTTTCCAAATTCCAACCACCATTTTTAGTTTATATTCTGAGATGACAAAATGTTGTCGCCATTCAATGAAAGAGCCAATCAATGAAAGAGGGAGGGAGAAAAAAAAACCTAGTACCACATAATCACCAAGTTATTCCCAAAAAAAAAAATCATCATCTTAGGAAGAACAATATTGGCACCTAACCTTTTTACCAACTTGCAGTATTAATGCTGTGTTGCCCAAATAATACTATAAGTTTTAGGGGCCAAGCTAAGCAATGGTTAAAAAAATTAACTGGTTTAGTAGGTTGTGTTGCCCAAATAATACTATAAGTTTTAGGGGTCAAACTAAGCAATGGTTAAAAAAATTAACTGGTTTAGTAGGTTTAACGGTAAAAATTTTAAACTAGTTAATTTTCAATTGTGTTTTCAATTTTTTACTTTAATTTATTTTAATAAGTTTCGTTATT
>JANKYE010000012.1:7940664-7959737 GCA_032467995.1 Erythroxylum dillonii
TCACTTCAAATCTCCAGAAAAATGACAAGTATGACAAAGGGAAAAAGAAAACTAGCCTAGTAGCCACTTGGAGTGATTGTTGGACCCCGAATTTTTGGTGAAAATTAGAAAAATTAAAATAAATGGAAATGAGTGTGTGATAGATGATTTTGTGCCTTACGAGAATTAATGAGGAAATTGGCTCAATGGTGAGAGGCGTGCACTTAAGTGCAACAAAATCTTGAGGGGTCGCGAGTTCGATTCCCAGAGAGGACAATACCAATTTGTGTTGGATACCGCGGTATAACCCGCAAACACACGCCGGGGTATAACCCCCAAATACCTACGGGTGGGGTGTAAGGTCCAACACAAACTACTCTCACATTACAGCGTACTGTATCAGTAAGTTCTTCATTTTCAGTGCATTCTCCTTATGCCCTTAGTGTGAGGACATCGGGACTGCGTAATCTGAAAATCGAAAGATGAAGGGGTCGAGAGAACAAACTAAAAATCAAAGAAAAACTGAAATCAAAGCGTAAGGTCGTCGAGGCTGCGTAATTTGATTTAGGTTATTTTTAAACAACGATGTCATTTTAATTATGCGATTAAACGACATCATTTCATTAATCTTTATTTGTTATGTTAATTTTGGCTGACGTGTATTAATAGCTAAGGTTTCTGAAATACGTAACAAACCACATCAACAAACTTAATAGAAACATTAGCATCTGGCTAAAATTCAAAAAATATGAAAGTTTGAATATTTTATTATTACTTTTTAAAGTTCAAGCTAAAATTTAAAAAAAATTAAATATTTTATTATTACTTTTTAAAATCTTCAAATTCAAGCTAGAATTGAAAAATATTAAATATTTGAGTATTTTATTGCTACTTTTAAAGTTCAGATTATAATTAAAAAGTTGACAAAAGTTTGAATTTTTTAAGTAACTGAGCCTAACATCAATGGTAGCAAGCATTGTTGTTTTGTTCGTCTGATTATACCAAACTTGTTAAATAACCGCGTTTGTAGTCCAACGGTTAGGATAATTGCCTTCCAAGCAATAGACCCGGGTTCGACTCCCGGCAAACGCAAAAGGTTTTATATTATTCATTTTACATGGGCAAAGTAAAGTATCCAGAAAGAGGTTGGAGAAGTATCCAACGGTTTAGATCTGATCACGCACGGCACCTTTGTCTAACCCTCTGTATCGCTCTCTCTAGTAAAATAAACAACAGCAACGAAGCCCTCGTTTTGTTTTACTACACGCCGTCGTGATATCGTAACAACTAACAACTGAATCTAATGGCGGAGCATCTTGCGTCGATATTTGGAACGGAGAAGGACAGAGTGAACTGCCCTTTCTACTTCAAGATCGGAGCTTGCAGGCACGGAGACCGCTGTTCCAGACTCCACACCAAACCCAGTATAAGCCCTACACTTCTTCTCTCAAACATGTACCAACGCCCCGACATGATCACTCCCGGTGTCGACGCTCAGGGAAATCCCCTAGACCCGCGCAAGATCCAGGAACACTTCGAGGTTTCAATTTCCTTTTCAAATTCTTTGCTTATTCTTTCTTTTTTAATTATTTACTTTAGGTTTGGGTTTTTGGATTGTTTGTTAAAAATGCTATTTTTCGCTTATTAATGATTGATTAGGGTAGATTTATGTTGGACAATCGTGATGACTATCATATCACTCACTGTTACCGTGATTCTGATTTCAATTGCAGGAGTTCTATGAAGATCTTTTCGAGGAACTGAGCAAATATGGTGAAATTGAGAGCTTGAATGTCTGTGACAATCTCGCTGATCACATGGTTCGTTTATTATGATAATTACCTCCCTATTCAACTTTCTAATTACAAGTTGCAGGATGATATATCTCTTTTTATATATACTTTTGATGGGTAGATTTGTTTACTCTCTCTTTGATGTACATGCATAGGTGGGTAATGTGTATGTTCAGTTTAGAGAAGAAGAGCATGCAGCCAGTGCTCTCCGTGCTCTCACCGGAAGATTTTATGCTGGTTTGTCTTCTTCTTTGCTTTCCTTTGTCCTTTTATGTTCAATAAACTTTGAGTATGTTCTAGCCTTTTATTCTGTATCTTGGTGATGCATTATCAACTTTATGCTTGTTATTCTTTCTTAATTGTAAGTTGGATATGAAATGTACTGCAGGCCGGCCTATTATCGTTGATTTTTCTCCGGTGACTGATTTCCGTGAAGCCACCTGCAGGCAATACGAAGAAAACACTTGCAACCGTGGTGGGTACTGCAACTTCATGCATCTTAAAAGGATTAGCAGGTAAAGTCTCTCACTTCCACAACCATAATTTTTACTGGAATACCTTTTTTATGTGTATGAATTGCTTGTTATCCTTATTCCTAGGGAATTGAGGCGCCAATTATTTGGGAGTCATCGAAGAAGGCGCAGCCACAGCAGAAGTAGAAGCCCACAAAGGCATCGCAGCCATGAAGAGCACTATCACGGGCGTGGTTCCAGTCGAAGACATGATGATCGGGAGCACCATCATGAAAATTGGAGTAGGAGACATAGGAGTATAAGCCCTGGCCACAGGAGAGGACGAAGTAGAACTCCTCCTGGAAGGCGCAATAGGAGCCCGGTCAGGGAAAGTAGTGAAGAGAGACGTGCAAAAATTGCACAATGGAACAAGGAAAAAGAGGAGTGTCATGATAATGCTGATACTATCAAAGCTGATGGTGGTAACCATGACAATGGCAGCGGGGATAATGGGCATGCGCAAAACAATGACCAGTATCATCAATATCAACAAAAGCAGCCCCCTCAGAAAGAAGAATATGGATACTGATTAATTTTAAGAATCTGGTTCGTATCTTACTAGTCTTGATTCTTTGATGATGAATTCAGACTCTCCCTGCTCACTTAGGACCTTTTTGAAACAAAGACCAAAAGTTTTATAAATATAGCTTACAGCCCATTTTCCCCTGTGCAGGTGTGCAGGTTCCCAATTCTGTCATATGGGTTGTCAATTTTTCCTCCTTTTTTTTCATCTGTTAATAACAATCAAACTGCTTGACTGCATGCTTCATTGCATGATAGTTTTGGGATAAAATGCATGCACACCTTTTAGTTATAGTCAGATTTCAAAGACACCCTTGACCACCTTTCAGTCTCATGATTTAGTCTTTAGCAATTCAATTCATTTCAATATTACACCCTTCATTTGTCTATAGTGACAGTACAACAGTTTCGAACATGGCACTTAGTTATTCATAAATATTTCTCATCAAAAGGTTGAAGAAGCGAAGATCCATATGGTTTTGTTTTGGATTTTCCTTTTTTCCTTAAAGGAAACGAAAAGATTACATATAATACTTATTCAAAAATCAAGTTCTTTTACCCGATTTACTTGGCAAGCTACCGCAATGATTTGTCTTTGAATGAAATTTTGTTAGTGAAAAAGATGCAACCTGTAGCCTTTGAGGAAAACTTTGAACTTACTAAAAAGTTTGGATATGTAGCTGTGGGTGTCTTTGAAATTTGAATATAGCTAAGGGGTATAAATGTTAGTTAACCCTAGCTTTTTAAATACTTATACCTTAAAAACTTTTGCCATACTTTTTTAGTATAGACGTGATTTAATTTGATTTGCAATGAAGAGGGTCAGCACTTCCATCTCTTTTCATTGTCTTTCCCTTTTCTTCAATTTGCTGAAACTTACATTCGAACTTTTGAAAGGTCTCTGATAATTAGTTCAAAGGCTTATGATGACCATTAGCTTTTTAATTGTCACAATTCACAAGGGTTGTTATTTCTCCCTCATCTTTTATTCAAGTTCCAAAGTTAATTGGTCTTGTGGCAAAAAATCTCCCTAATAATATTTACTTGGACATTCATATGTATGCATGCATGTGATGCATTTCGTAAATTTGCTTTTAGTGAGTGCATTACAGTAAAGGATTCTGTGACCAACGCTTATTCAGCCTAGGGAACGATCAGTTTTGACGGGTTCTGTGAACTCTCTTTCCCTTTACTTTCTTTTGTATCTATTTTTCCAAAATTTAGATAGAGCTTACGTGTGTTAATGAGTTTTGCAGGTTCAGGTATCCCTGCTTCTCAAAGACCGGGCCGTTGTTTTAATCTCAGCTTACAATGAAATTTGTGTACAGGTTGTGATGCGGTGTTGGATGATTGATTTTACAGGACTGTCAGGTTTCAGAGAGAAGGCATCGGATCCAGATTTTGTTCATACATCCGCACATTTGGTAATTTTAGTGTTTGGTGTTTGTTTCAGGTTGATAGTGGCTGCAGCAATGTTGTGTTACTTAGTTCCCCCTTTGCAACCCTTGTTAGACCATACATTGTTATTCTATTAAAAATTGCTGTAGTATGCTCACATCATGAATCCTGTGTGTGCATAAAAGATTCTCTCATTGAATTCTTGTTCGTTTTTGTCGTCTGAGCTCTTCCGCATATTCTTCCCGGAGATGTGCTTTTCGTGTTCCGCAACAAATTATCCTAGGAGGCTCCAGTCATATGATAAGTTGGCAAAAGAGTAGTTACTAATTGCATTAAATTAGGCACCAGAAGGTAGAAGTTCATCTAGTTAAAAGCCTCAGACAAAATGCCTCTAGTTTGCGTCTGTGCTTCCAACTACGACACTAGAAGCTTCAGCTGCCGAACATTTAGATACCAAATCCTCCTTGCTCATGCATTTATGGAGATCGATAATTATGACTCGAGTGAACGCATAGTTGTCTTATTCATCTCGCTCATGCGTTAATGATAATTATTATGCAAGTTTTAAGAAGCTAGTTTTATATTTCTAATTCTAATTCTATATTATCGGTCTTTTCCAATTGCTAAAGATCAAACTTACAAACTGAAACACGCTGAGCCTTCTCCTTCTATGATTTGTTACTTGCAACAATTGGAAGACTTTTTTCTTGTATATTTTATCAATAATAGTAAAAAGCATATTTTCTTCAATGGTAAGAACAAAACCAACAGCTTTTAATGTCGCCCTCAATTCCCAATCAGTTGCTAAGAGGCGCTGAAAATGCTTCATAAATTTAAACATAACTAAAAAAGTTTTCGGGCCGTAAGCCGTAAGCTATATAGAAAATAACAAATTTTGTCAGGAAAAAGTCGTTGCTAATAAAATCATAAACATCGTTCAGTAACGAATCTCTATCCAAAATGTCGATGAACTTCATGGCAACGTTCTGACATCCAGGCGATGCAGACTTAGGGAAGAATTAGCAAGTTTTTAAGCTGCTTAACTTTTCGTTTCAGATTTAAGCGCTTTAAACATCATACTTCCAGTTTTCTTTGGGCGCCAAATCACAGCGTCATAGGACAAGTTCATAAGCAAAAATTACCCTCTTGGCATGTTTCGTTTTTCGAACCAATAAACCCATTTAAAAACGTTTAGCCTGCAACCTTTTTAATAATCCAGGATTTGCCAATATTGGTCTCCCAGATATCTTTTTAGAAGGTATGCTGAATACCAATGTGCAAGTCACTTGTACCAAAAAAGAAAGGTCATTTGAATTGAATACTGCAACCCAGTAAAGAACACACAAGGTACACCACAATGTAAAAGTAAAATAATACATAGCCCTTCAATGTAAGAATCGAACTAAGCTGGGCATGCAAAAGATCTGTTCGAGTTGTGAATATCAAGTCAAAATTACACAAGACACTACTAAACACATGGCACTTTCATTTTCGATGCAATGCCCTACCAAAATCTTTTTCAATTACTCATTCAGATCTCATGTAAACCCTTTACTTGCCCTCATGCTTGGCCTTTGTGTGAGACTGCAGAGCACCATCTGAACCAAATGTCCTGACCATGAGATGGCACATCGGTATTAGAATCAAACTGATATAGCCTGCAATAAAAAACTTCTTGCCGTTCCATTAAATTAAATTACCTATCACAAGATTTGCAGGAGAACTGACCACCCGACTTTGGGGTTTGCGGCTTAGAAGCCTTTCCAGCATTCTTTGCTGGGTGAGGAGTTGCAGTATGACCACCTTTCTTACCATCTGATCCACAGCAAGGAAGTCATTTATCAAACAAATGGATTTTATAGAATATCAGTTAGAATATTTAAACTGACAACCTGCAATTTCCTGCACAACAAAATGACAAAAGAGATGGAGCACTACCTGTCTTCTGTGGAGTAGCTGCTTTTGCCTTCTTAGAGGGCACAGGTGTCTTTATTGCAGACTCTTTGGGCCTTTTCTTGCCTTGTTCAGCCTTTAAAATGAAATTTAAACTAGATCACTTAAATTGAAACTAGTGGCTGATCCTACAACCACAATAATTTGGAGTTTACCTTCTTAGGAGTCTCTTCATCTTCACTTTCATCATCTTCATCATCATCATCAAGGGACATACCCTGCGTACGAAACCTCATATATTTGATTGAACCCAATAAACATCTATAGTCAGATAAGTGCAACATTGTCCATTCACAAATTCACAACCAGAAATTTCTGTCACTTACTTGTAGGGACAGCCCCTGCTATATCAAGTCTTAGAATGACTCCCTTAAAACCATATCTTTAAATCACTATTCTTTCACAAAGATATATTGAATAGGCAATTTACCTCTTCATCAGAATCATCACTCTCTGATCCTTCATCAGAATCATCTTCGTCTGAATCATCATCCTCATTTGATCCATCCTCAACTTTAGCTTTGCTTGGCTCTACAAGATTAACTTTTGGTTTTGCTGAAGATTCAGACTTTCCAGCGGTGGCTTTCCCTGTCGCAGCCTTGGCATTCTCAGCCTTTGGCTCAATTTTTCCTAGAAAGAGAAAACCAGTTAAATATCATTAGTTTGCTTATTTAACAATCTAAAGAAAATAAATAAGCAAGTCAACAAAACAAAGATTGAAAGAAAAATGACAATCACCATTATCTGCATTAATCAACGGGAGATCTTCGTCTTCAGAATCTCCATAATCTGCATACATTAATGCCTCAACATAGTAAATATAAAGTTCCCATAGAATGAAAGTTCAAAGCATTACATAAAAGTCAATGGACTCACCAGAGAAATTTGTGCCAACGATAAGACACCAAAGTCAAGGAAAAAGCAAATGGCAATAGAAGTATATAGCATACAGTGATGAACAAAAGACTATAGACCGAAAATGACATAAAAGTTGGAAGGATTAAAGTAAATGGGAAAGGATATTCATCAGGTACGGGAGCTTTGTAACCACAGAAGAAGACACTCCCATTTTTCCAGTTATGAGATAACTCAAACTCTTTCTCAAAAACCAAGTCAAATGACAATTGAGGGATGTTTTCATAAGAAAGAGTCCCCAGTACAAGCTTCCTTTCATCAAACTTCACAAAAAGGGGCACTGGCTCATTTCCTTTATCTTTCTTGGACTCACCAAGTGCAGCCTGAAATAAAATTTCTCATCAAACTTCACAAAGAAGTACTCAACTTACTCTATCAGAGAGATTACTTTCATGGCACTTAAAAATAAATACATCTGTAACAATTTTTACCTGAGAAAGATGAATAATAGCATCTTCGTCAGGTTTCACCTTAAGAGGCTGCCCTGCCTTGACTTCAACACCTAGGAAAAAGAATAACATCAAATTAGAATTCACAAAAATTCCATAGATAAAACACAGCATATTGTACGCAGAAGACCAGTTTAATGAATGCGAGAACTCGTACATTAATACAGAGTACTATTTTCACACACACAAAAAAAAGAAATCCAATAGAAAGGCATGTACTTAAAATTTCACTCATTTAGAAAATGGCAGTTCCATAGCTAGTTTAAGAAGGTAATAGAAACGATCATGAAACTCCATATTAGGTAGACAAATGGTCCACATGAACCAATGAAAATTACATGCTGATTGACGATTTACAAAAGAAAACACGTGAACATCACACATAGTTATCGGGAAAACTACACAAATGTAGGTAGAAGGTAGCATACTGCAGAGGACAATCACAAAAAGAACAAAAATTTCAACTTTTTAATCGGTAACTTTTCCGTAAATTTACGTAAAACAACTGAGCACAAATATGAATCAAATAGCACTCACACAGACCGTAGACAGCTTATATTCCCAGAATCATTCATGAGAAAGAAAACTTTAGACACTGTCCATATAACCTTTAAACCTTACACATAATACAAAATGAACACATAGCAAACAAAAAACAAATAAGTAAATTGAAGAAATATGGCCTCAAATGTCAACACGAACATCATACGACATAAAGATCATAAAGAGATTCAGAAACCAGACAGAGAAACAGCCGATACCAACAAAACAAAGAAAGAACAAGGGCAACACTAATGAAAAGAAAAAACGACAAAAGAAGACGGCAGCAAAAGTGTCTTACCCCAGAACTCCATGGCTGTAGGAGGAAATGTCGAGCCTTTCTTAGCGAAATGAAGACGGAGATTAGAGAGCGAGAGAGTGAGAGAGGCGGATAGAAGAGGGGTTTAGGAAGGGTTATATAAGGGATTTGCCGCTCAGCCTTTTATTCTTTAGGGTTTTTCTCCTTTCTACCGTTTAAATATGATGCTTTTTTCGTTTTTATTATTATGAGAAACTATGTTTGTGGCTTGTGAGTTGGGAGTTGTGACTTGTTAAGGGTTTTGGATTTTGGACCTAAACAAAGTTCAAAAGCGGGCTTCTATTTGTTTTTACTATTTTAGGCTTGATTTGATGCCTTGAAATTACCAAGATTCTATGTTACACACCTAGGTATATATAAGTTGATAAGAGTTTCTCTTGATTTAAATAAAGTTGTGGGTTTAAATCGTGCTTGTGTATACAGCTGTTTAAAATTTAGGATCAGAGCTTTGCTTTCTACAAATGACCTATCTAATTTTAGCAAGAATTAGTCTAGGTATAAATGACTTAAAGGTATCTTTTCATAATTAGAACTTTCATATAACACCTCATGGAAGAAAAAAAAAGCTCAATTATAAGAATTGTTTCAACGCAGACATAACATACAAATATAAACTAAACACCAAGTTATTACACAATTATGTACCAAGAGCATGACCTAACATAGGACTAGAACATCCGATTTAACTATCCATTCAATTATAGTTTCTAACCACTACAACCCATAATTTAGTCCATTTCCTTCTTTATCTATCATTCACTCGGAGAACTAGCAGTGCTCCTTAAACTTTGATGTTAACGTTGAAAGCCTTATAGATGTATATATAGATCTACAAAATTCCGAACTCAAAGGCTTCTTATATCTAAGGGAAAGAAGAATAATACTTCATGAATCTGTATCCATATATGATTGAATTGATGACTTTTAAAAAGAAGAATCAAGATTTTTTCTAAAGGAATGAATTTTGAAGTAACTGGTAATGTCACGAGTTCAAATTACAAAAATATCTTCTTTATAAAACACAAAAAGAAGATTAGGTATAATTAATGACTTTTATCTAATCATTACAAAATGAGAAGTCTTGCATATTGGAGTTACAACAAAATTAGGAGCAGTGATAACGAGAAAGAGGGTGAAAATTGTCACCATCTTCTCCTGGTCATAAAAAAAAATGTAATGTGACATAGGGCAAGCAACATACAAGAGGTTGCTCACCGTAAGAATAAAAAAAGATTAAAAGGCCCTACATTTCATTCATCAAGGAGTGGGTGATGAAGTTTTTAGCAGATTACAATTGCAACCACGTTAAAATGGGCTTGGGATACTTTTGCAACAACGTACAGAGGTGCAAAAAAAAGTCAAGAAGGTGAACTTCAAACCTTGAGATACTAATATGAAATTTTGCAAATGAATCATTTGAGACAGTAACTAATTGTGTAAGTTGTCTTTTTATTTTGACAAATCAAATGAAAATATATAGATAGTAGTACATAGAACGAGTTATAGTGGAGATAATCCTATAGTAGTTGAGGCCCAAATTTGAGCATATTATGATGATGATTACATAAGTTCATTCTCTATCCTCAGTCAATGTTGATAAGTATCCAACACTTTGAAAGACCATGAGCAACTCATGAACAAGAAAAAAGCTAAAGAGCTAATGTAATGAACCTACAAGCCCAAGTCTCTACCAAAGGTGATCAAAGTAGAGAGAGAAGCAAAAAATATGGTACTACATATAAGAGAGAACAAAGAAGAGAAGACAATTTATTGAACAATAGAAGCCACAGTATTTATAACAACAATAACAAAATTGAAGTTAATTGTGATAATGATCAAGAAAATTTATAATCTAGCCACACTACAACAGATAAGCTTATTGGTGACAAAACCAAACGTCACTAAATATTAAAAACTCATCGCAAATTAGCTTATCTGTTGACGAAACCAAACGTCACTAAATATTAAAAATCGTCGCAAATATTAATTTACAACGAAAAACAATCATTGCCCTAATGGTTGTTGAATCCTGGTAGCAAAATAATATCCGCGACATTGTTTTGAAATCGTCACAAAAAGGTTTTGGATAAACAGTAATTTCGTCGATAAAGCATATAATCAATGAGAACGGAGAACGTCATACATATTATTTTGCGACGTATATGTTTCATAGATAAAGGTTTTTACCTACTAAACCGTAGTCGTAGGTAATTATTTTTACTGACAATTTTTTTGTAATAGAATAGTTTTAGCTACTAATTGTTTGTTATAGGTAAATGTTTTTAGAGACATTCTTGTAAATGTAGATAACAACATTTTGTGACGATTTTGTTTTGATAGCTAATACTTTTTAGTAACAATTCTGTTTTTGTAGCATAATAGTTTTAGCTATTAATTTCTTGTTGTAGGTAAATGTTTTTAGAGACATTCTTGTAAATGTAAGTAATAATATTTTGTGACGATTTTGTTTTGGTAGCTAATATTTTTTAGTGACAATATTTTATTTTTAAATTTAAATTTTATTATAATTGTTAAAAACAAATTTAATTTAATTTATTACAATTTTAAGACTGTTTGAAATATAACATAGCTACATTTTATAATTAATGTTGGTGGCATATTTTTAAATAATAATAAATTGAAATAAAATAAACATTAAAAATGGAATGCATTTTATAAAAAAATAATTACAGGTCATATACAAACTAACACTTCTCGTCGTCTTCACTACTACTGACACAGTTTAAGTCAAGTAATTGTTTGACCATCTTTTTAAACTTGTTCACTTCTTTTATATTATAATCTAACTTCTCTTCTGTACATTGTAACTTAGTCTTCAGTGTCTAGTTCTCCTCTTGAATCGTCATGGCATATGTTGATCGTGATGAAGATGCACCAACAGGCTTAGGGTCATAACCAAGACCTTTGATATACCTCGATCTTATACCAAGGACATTGTTGCAAATGTCATCGACATTAGGTTGATTCCCCTCATACAATGATGTCTGCAACAACTCTTACATCTTGGCCTACAATTTAATGTACAAAATTGAGTTAACTAAAAAATTATTACTTAGTATCAAATAGAAAAATAAGTAATATTAATTTGTTTGTACTTATATAATTACTGTGTGCCTCTTTAGACATCCAGTCTTCACCTTCTTTATAGTGTATGATCCTATCACACTCTTGTCCTTAGAGTTAAGTTTGGCTCTATTATATGAATTTAAAAAATTTAGAAGATAGTGGAATTTATTGTATTAAGAAACAAAATAATAAGTTGAAAACGTTACACTTACAAATTTTTGTCGAACGACAATAAATGATTTAGAGCCAGTGTTATCAGAAGTCTTCATTTTTGCTCTGTTCACCTTGGCTTTCTCACACTTTTCCTAAATTAAGAGTAGTCATAAAATGTATAAAAAAAATTAATGGAAGGAAATATGAAGAAAAAAAACAAACCTAAATCTTCTTTGAGGCCAAATAGTCACATATTTCACTCCAATTTTCTGGAGTTACCCGTTTTGGAACATGTCTCCTTGTCTCTTTGTCGGAAGGGAAAGACTGATAATATTTATGAAGTCTATATTAATGATCCTTCGCCCTTTATTTCAACAGTGAACTAACACAACTTGAAACCTCAAGCTTATTAATATCAATGATATTGAGCTTCATTTGTGAAGAATATGTATAAGTTAAGTTACTATTTTTGTTAAGTAAAATCGTAATACATATAATCAAATGAATTGAAATATTACCGAAACTTTGTCCAAAGCATTTTGGAGCAAGTTATATTCCTTCAACTGCCTGGTATACTGAAGGCAAGGCAATTCATTCCTCACAGTGATGCCCAACTCATTGGACAATTTTGCATATTGGATCTTATCCAAAGGGCGACGTTGTGTAGGATCAATGGTCACAAACAACTTGTTGTTCATTGCAACATTCATCCATTGCAACTCAGCTCCTTTTGTGATACCTCTACCTCGTTTTCTAATGTCAGTATTAGAACTTGATAGACTTCATATGCATCCTCATCCAATTGACCAATATTGCTTTCACAAAAATCAAAGACATTCCTTTATTGAAACTTTTGAACAACCTTCCAATTGCTACCTAATACAGTATCGTTGATATAGAAAACATGTTTGACTTGACTTGCAAGGACAAAAGGATCATTATCATGCCATGTCTTACTAACATTTATGCTAGTAATATACCCATTCACTTTCATGTTAGTTAGATCAAACCATTTGCATTTAAGTAGAACAACCTTCTTATTCTTGATGTAATGCAACTCTATTATTTCAGAGGTGACACTATAGAAGTCAATGATTTCGTTGTCATGACATCCTTCAACAACAACCCCACTATTTTGACTTTTAACTTAATTATCTCGATTTTATATGTGAAATATCAGACCATTAACAATGCAACCTGTGTATTTCTCCCCACAAATATGAGGCCCATATGCTAAACTATATAATACTGTTGTTGCTTTTTGCATGTTACAATTATGTAGCTGTATCATTTGTACGACAAATTGAAAATAAATATTAGGATGAGGCATATTATCATATTTTCATAATATGTGATCAATATGAAACTTACTCAATTTCTCAACCGTGATACAAACTTATGCCTGTTTCTTTCTTCAACATTAATAATCCCTTTGCTACAAATTGTGTCTTTGTTCTCTCTATTTAAAAAAGACAACAACAGTAAGATCTTAAAGTGAATGAAGAAAATTGTAATATGATTGCTTGAATGAAAAGGAATATATGTACTCTATGTATGTATCAACTTTCTCACAATTGTTCACAATTTACTAATGGGCAATTTCGAATTCGTCTTTAATTAACTCCACATATTTACCCACACCAAGTGGCCTAACTTTTTGGAAAAAAAATAGACAACTCACCGTCATCATGAAAATCAAAGTTACGTTCTGGTCTATTAAAACTTGCTACACATCAGTTAAGTTCATTGAATAAAAAGTCAAGCATTCATTTGCTATATAAGCCTCTACAATAGACCCCTCTGGTCGAGCTATATTACGTACATAACGCTTAAGAGAGCATAAAAACCTGAACATAAATAGTTATAAACTTAGGAATTGTTACAAACAAATAACATAGAAAAATATTGTTAAATTTAGTATGAATTACCTTTGAATGGGAAACATCCATCGACATTGAACCGGCCCATAAAGCTTTGCTTCATATGGTAAGTGAATTGTCAAATGAACCATAACATCAAAAAATGACGGTGAGAATAATAGTTCAAGCTTACATAGAATTAATGTTATGTCTTTTTCCATTTATCAAGCTCTTCAACTTTAAGTGTCTTGCAACATAATTACTTAAAAAACTCTCCCAATCGACCCAAAGTAATGCAGCTGTTATGCTACCGGATTTTCGATAAATTTGGTATAAAGAATATAATAATCAGAGTGTGATTAAATTGCCGAGTTATGAGATGTGATCGGTTTTTTTTATAAGAATCAGTGTTGATTGAGGATAAATTTTCAAAAGGGAATTTGTATGGTTTTGTTTTGATTTTTGAATAAGAGTGATTAAAGATGAAGAAGAAAAAAAATTATACCAGTTTTAGGATTGTCTTAGCCTAAGGTTTCCAACGCGATAGTTTCTTGTTCATGCTTCGGATGTCGGATTTGCTTCGATTTGTTAGAAATTTGTATCGGTTCGAATTCGTTTTCGTTTGTTTCCGAATTCGATTCGCTTCCGTTCATCGTTTCGTATTTTACAATTTTTTTCCTTTCGCTTTTGTTTCCATTTTGTGAGCCCTTCGATTGGCTTTTGAATTCGTTTCGTTTTCGATTCTTCCGCTTTCGCAAACTCTTTAGTCTTTTCGTTTTCGCTTTTCCGGTTGGGGTCCGATTCCAAGATCGGGTCCCAACATTATAATTGTGGTTTAATAGGAAAGTATCGAAGGATTTTATTTGGTATCTTTTTCCCTCTCCCATCATCCACTTTCCACCTTGATGTACCACAAATAGGACACTGTTGAAGATCTTTACTTTCCTTCCAAAAAAGAACAAAGTCATACTTAAGCATGAATTGAAATATATCCAATCTAAGGTCGCTTAACATTTTCTTTACATCATAGTAAGATTTCGATAGCTTGTGTCCAATAGATAATGCATCGTTCAGTAAGTCAATTAACATGTCAAAGGACTTGTTACTCCGTTTATTATAAACCTTCAAATGCAACAACTTCACAACAAATGATAGTTTTGAGAAATTGGAGCACCACAGATATAATTGTTCTTAACCAACTTTCAATAACTTCCCAAAATTATCTTCTGTAATACTACCAATTATGTTAGGCATTCCTATTTCAATAACATCTTGCCAATCTCATCATCATCATCATCATTCACATCACAATCATCTACATCATTATTGTAACTATCATCATAACATGTACCGCCATTTCTACTATAACTTGCTTCCTTACGTTCACCATGATAAAGGCATAGAGTATAGAATTTATCTATGCCTCGAATTAGCAAATGATTAATCCAAGTGCTCAAGATCCTTTGCAAGGAATTGGAGGTCTGAGGACATAATCAAATACCAAGCTCATAAAGTAAGCTTTACATTGTGAAATTCAAGGTAAGGAGTAGACTATTCGTGAAGATCTTGATGAGTTTCTGAGTTTGATCACATTTTTACAATGTGAAGGAGTTAATATGTGTTAAACATAAGGAACCCACCTTTGGCGGCACAAATTTACTTGTTCACTAGGCCAATTCGCACATTAGATGTATTATAGGTTATTTATTAGTGTTTAGTAAAAATATGTAGTAGTTTAGTTATTTTCTTATTCGTTTAGGAGTCCTTTTTAATTAAGATTTATTTTAGATTTTATTTGATTTCTTTTCTTATTTGTGACTTCTATTTTATAGGGATTATGTTTTTTTTCAATCAATTTATGACCTAGTCAAAGATAAAGGGAGATGTCCTTTCCTTTTTAGGATTCTAGCCTAAATAAATGGTTATATGGGTGTATTATATTCAGTAGATCAATGATAATAGGGGGTGTTTGTTTTCATTTTTAATTTTAGGGGTCTCGTTTGGTTCCACTTTTGTTTTTCTATTGTTGTTTTTTGTTTCTGTTTCCTGTTTTTACTTTTTGTTTTTTCTAAAGAAAAAACGAAAAACCTATTTGGTTGAGATTTGCAATATAAAAACTGAAAACAAAAACCTATTTGTTGAGATTTTTTATAAAAAACTGAAAACAAAAATATGTTTGGTTTTTTTATTATTATTATTAAGTTATTCTTATTATTATTAATTTTATTTATTTATTTATTTATTATTATTATTATTATTATTATTATTAAGTTATTCTTATTATTAGGTAAATTATTTGTAATATCTTGACTTTTTAGTTATTTATCACGACATTCATTTTATATTTATAATATTGTACAAAGGTTCCTGGGGTAATGAGGTCTTAGGAGATCGCTACATGACCTATTAGTGAAAATACCTATTTTTGTCTTGATATAATTTATGTTATCCTCCTTGTGTTGGGCAGAGATTCCAAAAGCTAGTAGTGATGATCCAATGCCTATTTCACTGCGAAGTTTAAAGGAATGATATTCGTCCGAGACTTTAATTTTGTGGATTCATTTAGGATAACAAATTGGGACTAAATGTCATGCTAGAAACCTGTGGTTGTCCTATTTCCTATCTTACTTGTTATCACCATGCCTAGTGCTTGCCCTGGATTGTGCATTCTAGATGCTTCAATTTCTTACATAATATACATGGATCCATTATGTCCATAAGGATTGCTTATCATTAAGTAGTCTCCATGACCTTTTTATCATAAGGAACTTGTTGGTAAGCTTTAGTGCTTTGATTTATAAGCCCCCTTCTTCTTTATGTAAGTTTACTTCAACCTATTTAACTTTGTCCATGGCTCTCCTTGTTGTATCTCCAGTCCATAAGAAGTTTTGGAGCAAAATTTCCACTACTTTGGCAATGTTGCTTAGGAAGTTGAGGTGGGATGACCATTATATGTGAATGCTATTCAGGACTGAGATATTTAGCTAAGCTCTTCTTACTAGGTTGAGGCTCTTACTATACTAGCTTGACATCATTTTTTGTATCAGAATGCCTTTTTGATGTAATAGGAGTCCTTAATTATGTGAATGGAGGGTTATTAGCTCTTAGTCTAGTGATTTATGAAACCAAGAAGCATTATAAAGAGCTCCTTTAGATAGATAAAGGAAATTTTTATTCCTATTTAAAGAAAGACCCGATAAAATCTTAAAGGATTGCAATGCCGACATTAGAATAATTAGTGAACTTGCTTCAACTTTGCAAAACAAAATCAAATCATCAATAAAAACTAAGTTTTAGTCTTTTTACACCTAGAGTGATGTTTGAACTACTTGTATTGAGAAGTTGTTTGTCGTATATTTTTTATGAGAACTTTTATTACCAAAATGAAGAGATAAGTGGATAATGGGTCTCCTAGCTTTAGACCCCTTGCATCTTGATAATCTTTGGTGGGCTCTCCAACAACCAATACATTATATGAGACTGTTGTAAGGCATTATTCAACCCATCTTACAAACATTTCATGGAATTCAAATGCCCTTAATATGTTTAGAATGAAGCTCCAACTTATTGAGTCAAAAGCTTTTTAAATTTCTATCTTAATGATACAATTTAAGCTTTCATGTTTCTTGTTTTCCATAATCTTTAGGTGTCAATATAATTAGGAAGAATAAGCTTTAGCTTGCTTGCCATAATCTTAGAAATCACTTATAAATGAACTTACAATATGCAGATGGTTTATACTAAGTGAGTAAGCTTGAAGCATGATTCCTTAAGATAAAGCAAATGAATTTTTACTGATTTCTTTTCACATCCTTCCTTTGGCAAAGAATTCCAATCTGTCTTTTGTAGCTAATTCTTAGTTATCTACCAAGGGTAAAAGGAACTATTAGGACCATCTAAGCCTAGTTCCTTTTAAGGGGTTGAGAGAGAATAGTGCCTTTTTTACTTCTTACTCAAGAGTAATTTGAAGTGAAGCATTTTAGAGTTTGGTCTCTTCCTTGATAATTGACTTTAGCAAAAGGACTAAAGAATTCCCCATTGTTAGAATACCCAGGGAATTGGAAAAGAAAGAATGAATTCCTTAATTGTGTCCTCCTTGGAAAATAAAAATAGTTGAGTTATTATTGTTTGTTAGAGGTGAGGTTCAGATTATGATAACGGCGTTACTCGGTGGCTTGATGAGCTCAAAATTTTACACCAAAAAAGTCTGGTTCTTTTGAAGGAAGTCGGCATCAAGCTCGGCTCGTGTTGTTTCCTCGGTTTGTTTTCTCGTTGAAACCTATCTTCTTCTGTGTGCAAAATTGGTTCCTTTGTTTTGTTTTCAAGGTACATGGATCCGAAGGAAGGTGGACTGTAAGGTACATGTCATATTCAGTGGCCATCGTCATGAGTAGCTCTCATCCGTTGGTGGAGGTAAGGGGTGGCAGTTTCCAACCACCCTTATATTTGCATTCGTGATTAAATTTTCGTGCAGGGCAATCTGTGTTTTAAGTATATAGTTGTTAATTTCTCTTTACTTCAAGTTTTCTATGTGGTTTGATTCTTGTGGTTTTCCATTTCCATTGTAGTTTGTGGTTGGATGCCATGTCCATTTGAGTTTTGATTTCCTGGTCTCACGATTACTTTGGCCATTATCCATATAACTTTGGTAACATGGGTTGGGATCTCTTACTCTATGGAACCGCGTGCATAATGAGACTTAGCTATTGACCAAGATTACTCTGGGTCGTAGTAGTTAAGCATGCAGCTTATAGGTGTAGGCAATAGCGATAACGCAAGGCTCCATGCACTGTAGTCATTAAATGTACTTGCACTTACATCGAGTTTCTGACACAACACACATTGTCTCTGATTTCTCGAACATCCTGACAAGCTCTGCTACTGTCCAATGTACTTTCCTTTCGAATCACTCCGGTATGGAACTTCTATCACTTTCACTAGCTTACTTATGTAGTAAATTCTCCTTGACAAGAGGCGGTTAAAGACACTCCTGCTTTCAATTGGTTGGCAAATTATTATTGGCATTTTCTTCTTTTGGTTTTGGTCATTTTTATAGTTATTTATGTCTTGAGCTTTCTTTGGACTTAAAAGGTTGATCCCCAACTCCAAGGGCCCTCAGTTGCAGACCCGACCACCGCTGGAGGATTGAATCACGGTTTGATCCTACCCAGTCCCCCAGGAAGGCGGCCCAGTGCTTGGTACGCACAAGGAGTCACCACATTGGATGAACTCTCACACTGCCGCTGCCGAGACTCGAACCTGAGACCTTGGACTCAGTTTCCTTCCCAAGAAACCAACTGGGCTACCCGTGCGGGTTATGTCTTGAGCTTTCCTATTATTATTTCACGTGACCTTCCTTGTTTTTTTATTATTAATATTATTAATAGATTAATATCAGTACTATTTTATTATTTTTCAGTATTTCTTGTCGTTACATATTGGTATTAGTCATTGCTATTATTTTTATTAGTATATTAGCATTATTCTCATTATTATTTTAAAGTCCGTCTGCATCACCTTTTTATTCTGTATTCTATTTATCATTATTTATTTATTATTTATTTATTTATTTATTATTATTATTATATTATTAT
>JANKYE010000012.1:8000896-8014318 GCA_032467995.1 Erythroxylum dillonii
TATATTGAGCTAAAAGATGAGACTATTTTGTCTCAACCTTAAAAGGATGCTTTGAAGTGTTTAAGAAAGAGAGGTAAGAAAGCTTTCCCTCTATAGTTTTTGAGTTGATCTCAACCTCCAACATCTCTATGGAAGTATGAGAGAAGCTTTAAGTATCATGCAAAGGAGCCAAGAAAGTAAAAAAGGTAGGCCTCCAATCTTTGAGAAGTGATTTTAAAGCTTTCCATATGAAAGAGAATGAAACTATAAGTGATTAAGTTATGTTTATATTCTATCAAATAAGAAACAATGGGGAACCCATCACTAACATAAAAGTGAAGGAGAAAATTATGTATTCTTTACTTCCAAAATTTGAGCATATTATAGTAACCATTAAAGAAATAAAATATTTGGACTCTATGACCATTGAACAAATCAAAGACTCATTTGACGCTTAAGAAGAAAGGCAAAAGAGGGAGTAAGAGGTCTTAAAGCATGTTTTTAAACCTAGCTCACTTTGAATGAGAAAGAAAGAAACTTTAGCTCCCAAAGAGGCCAAAAAGTAAGAGATCATGGTAGAGGACATAGAAGCCAAAGGCAAGGAGACTTCAAACCATTTAAAAAATCCATTTATAAGAGGATGTGGAAGAGGAAGCATGTTAAGAGATGATGGAGGCCAAATGTATAAGAAATCCTAAGTAGAATATTTTCATTGTCATAAACTTGGAAAATTTGCTTCAAAATGTAAAAATACTCTTAAAAATGTTGAGGAGAAAGTCACTATATTGAGGAGTAGAAGCATTAAGACTCTACTTGATTATTATCTTAGAGAGGAAGGCATGAAAAAGAGCACATAGGATTTGGAAACTAACGTTAGCAACCATCTGTATAAGAGTAAAGATATACTTTTACAGCTTGATGAGCTTATAAATGGTCACAATACAATTAGAGATGCATCTAAAATACCTATTAGAGGCCAAGGTAATATCTTAATTGTTTAAAGGATAGAAGGAATGAGTTTTTTTCAAATGCATATTATGTTCCAAATATAAAAATTAATATACTAACTTTGGGTCCATTCTTAGAGAAAGGCTATGATATTTGCTTAAAGATCATAGACTTTCAACAAGAAATCAAATAAATAATTTGGCAACCAAGTTGCTAATAATAAGTAGATTTTTTTAACTGACATCCAAAATGATTGGCAAAATATATTCAAGCTTACATCAAAAACCTTTCTTCATTTGGGTATCTAGGATTTAGGTATCTAAATTTTAGAGGATTTAAGTTGATGAGTGAGAAAGGAATAGTGAAATGATAGCCTTTGATCATTCATCTAGATCAATTATGTGAGGAATGTTTACTTAGAAAGTATTCAAGAAAAAAACTTTTGGGAGGAGGCCATTAAAAGAGCCAAGGAGCTATTATAACTCATACACACTGATATGCGTGATACAAATTCACCTTGTTCCTTTGGCAAGAATAAGTTCTTCCTTCACTTCTTTGATTGTTTTTAAGAAAGACGTAGATATATTTCTTAAAGGAGAAATTATAGACATGTGATGCTTTTAAAGATTCAAGGCACTTATTTAGCAAGAAAGTAGACGTGAGATCTAAGCTTTGAGATTTAAAAAAGGAGGAGAATTCATATTAAGAGAGTTCAACAAATTTTGTAACAATATAGAATTTGTAATCTTTAAACGACTTCAAGATTTACCCATCAAAATGGAGTAGTAGAGAGGAAGAATATAATTGTTCTTGAAATGACTTGAAGCATGTTGAAAGTAAAAGATGCATAAGAAGTTTTGGGTTGAAGCTCTGAAATACGTGGTTTACTTGTCTAACCACCTAATAAGCAATGTAAAAGGACTAACATCATAAAAGATATTGAGTGGACATAAACCCAAGATTGCACAATTAAAGATATTTAGGATTATAACCTATATCAACATACCTAATTAAAGCAGATAAAAAATTGATAATAAGAGTGAGAAGTTCTTATTCATTTGTTATGATTAAAGCTTAAAGCTCAAAAGGCTACAAGCTTTACATACCAAACAATGACAAAATGGTCATAAGTAGAGATCTAAAGTCGAGGAAGGTACATGACAATACGGTGCCCAAGAAAACAATTATGACTTCCTTCCTCTCATGGTTGAAGATAAGGAAGAAAAGTAGATAAGTGAAGAAGCACAAGAGCCTACTACAACTCCTGCGTCATTAAAGGCATCATGTTATATTGACTCTCTACCATCATTCTTAAAGGCAAGAGAGGAAAGAAAGGAAAGAGATTTATAAGACATGATTGCTCTGAAAGATAATGAAAAATTTTTGACTTTATTTTGTCTCTTCGTCAGTTGTTGATAAATAAGTTTCCAAGAAGCGACCCAAAATAATTAATGGAGAAATGCCATGAATAAGGAGATTAATGCCATTATAAAAAAATGACCCATGAGAGCTTACCATACTTCTAAAAGGGCAAAAGGAAATTAGAGTAAAGTCGATTTACAATGCAAAGAAGAGTGTTAAAAGAGCAGTAGGAAGGTACAAGGCAAAACTAGTAGTAAAAAGCTATAAGCAAAAGGTTAACATTGATTACGAAGTGGTATTTGCACCTATTAAAACTATTAGATGAACTATTTCTTTTGTAGCCCAAAATAAATGAAAGATTCATCAAATGGATGTAAATTTGACTTTTTTTAAATGCTTTCTTGAAGATGGAATCTATGTAGAGCAAGCTTTGCATTATATGTTAAAAGGGTACAAAGATAAAGTGATAAAATTGAAGAAAACCTTATATAGCTTAAAGCAAGCATTAAAGGCATGGTATAGTAGAATTAATAAATACTTCCAAAACACCAACTTTACAAAGTGCTCATATAAACACGTCTTCTATGTGAAGAAGAATAAACATGGAGATATATCAATTGTTTTCTTATACATAGATGATTTGATCTTTATAATTAATAATCTAAGATTGACTGAAGAATTCAAAGATTTAGTGGCAAACGGGTTTGAGATAACTAACTTTAGCCTTACGTTTTACTATTTTGGCATTGAAGTAAAGTAAAAGGAGGAAGACATATTCATTTTTCATGAAGGCTATGTAAGGGATGTGCTCAAGAAGTTCAAGACAAATGAATTCAAGTTTATTAGGACACCTATAGAATGTGCAATCAAATTGTCTAAGCATAAAGAAGGAGAAAATGTGGATTTTACACTACTTAAGAGTTTCATTGGGAGCTTAAGCTACTTGACATGTACAAGGCCTGACATCTTTTATGAAGTTAGATTTATTAACTGCTATATGGAATCATTTATGACCACACATTTGAAAGCGACTAAAAGGATCCTTCGTAATGTTAAAGGTATAATTGATTATAACTTATCCCACTCACTATCTATTGAGTTCAAACTTGTTGGTTATTATGATAGTCATTGGAATGAGATGATAATAGATTAAGCACGACTAGTTAACTTATTTTACATAGCAAATATTGCCCACAAAGTTCAAATTCTTATTGATCACAAGTTAACATTAGCTTAGCAAAAGCTCTTATCTTTCATAAGATGAGCAAGTATATAAAAACAAGGTACCATTTCATAAGGGAATGCATAGAGGGAAAAAATGTAGATGAAGTACATGAAGACTTAATACCAAGTAGTCTGATATCTTCACAAAACCTTTTAAAAAGGATATCTTTATTAAGTATAGAATTTATCTTAGGGTTACCAAACCAAATTTAAGAGGGTGTTGGAATTAAACTTGTTTTGGATTTCATGTATTAGGACTAGAAAATGAAGCACTTGCGTTAGTCCAAAGAATAAAAAGTACAACTCAAATTCTAAAAGATATCTAGAGACATATTTATCTAGAAGTAGCTCTTCCAATATCTAAATACCTTGAAAAAGTATCTCCTAATTATCTAGATAATTCGTAGAAACATCTAGATATTTTGTACAAATATCTTAAGTCTAGAAATATCTTAAAAGACTAGTGGTGGATATTGGTTATGTAGAAGGTTCTTTTAGTGGTGGTGGATATTGGTTATGTAGAAGGTTCTTTTAGTAGTATAAATAGGATCCTTCCCCTTTTTGTAACAATAAATTAAGATAAGTTTAGTTGAGTACTAACTACAAGTGAAACTTCTTCTTTTATTAAAAGTGCTTTCTCATCTTATTTCTAGGGTTCTTACTAAATCTTTCAAAATCATCTCCCAATTTTAATAAAGTGTCTACGTCAAACTTTCTTTGCCATCTTCATTAAAAGTCTATCTTCTTGTAATGCTCTACAAGTAGTATAGAGAGGTGTAAGCAAATATTGTTACTTTTTTTAAAACATATGTCTGTTTGTAATAAAATTTCATTTTTGGTGGTTTAATTAAATTATTTTAGTTAAATTTCTATTAATTTTAAGTACATACCGATCAGGTCTAAGTAAGATCTAATATCTAATATTGGTCTTTATTTATTAAATATCTTATATTTGACCTTAAAGTTTTTTAAACTTTACAATTAAGTCAAACTTGATTAAATTATCTTTTTTCTTTAACCATTCTTTGTATGTGATTCATTAAGTTTTTAAATATGTTAACAATATATAAATTATAACTCTAATTCGTGTTTAGGATTAGATAAATTAAACTTATTTAATTTATATCTAATTCCTAATTAAATAATTTATATCTATAAATTATGATTGACATTTAGCAATATGTCATTACTACCTAAATATTAAGAATGTTAACATAATTTTGGCTAACCACTTTATGTGTATTTTTTCATATAATTCATTCTTTTTATTAAACAATATTCTTATTAAACATAGAGTATCGAATTAATTTTCATTATATTTGAGTCTAATTATATTACTTATCTAATATCAAAATAGATTGTTTTAATACTATCTGAAAGTTATTTTTAAAGTGTCATTTTATTTTATTCAAGGATTTTCCAAGTCAATACTAATCTAAAACATTACAGCTTTCTTTTTAATTATTTTAAGGTGAGAAATATTATATTGATCGCTCAATTACTTTTATATAATTAATGTCATATCTAATGATTACTAACTGAGTTATCTTTGACTAGGATAAATTATAAATTATATCAAAATATAATAATTATTTATTTGATACTTTAGAGATCTTAAGTCAAAAGATTACTTATATATCATCAATTTGAGAATTTCTAAAGAGATATAAATAATGTTCTTTATGGAATTCTCATATTAGACCAATTCAATAAACTTGTTTTCTAATAATCACTTACAAGCTTGTTTAAATATTTTTCTTTTTTTTTTGTCTATAAAATGAACTTTTTCTATCATAAGAAATAAACACAAAATGTGCTAGTCTTTTCGACCTAATAATGTCCTATCTTAACACAACAATTACTAGAAATAATTTAAGGATGATACTTAAATGTAATATGAATTTCATAGTTATGATCTCATCTTGATTTCATTTGTAAAGTATCTTTATCTCATACACTTTATCTTATACGTTATTTAATTAAATAAACATGCATAAGATGATTAGTACCCTTAATTAATTATATCTTATATATACAACCCACAAGTTGAATATAGTACATAAACTAAAACTTTAATCTTTATTACAAAAATTTGAGAGAATTTATACTATTAATGTTAGATATAACGAAATTATTAGTCATAAAATCCTTTGATTAAATAGTTATTTGATATTTGCAATCAATTATAATTACACTACATATAAAATTTTTTAATTGAAAAGTGCAGAATAGAATCGAATATTTCTACAAATGGTGTTTATAAGATTCTTTAATATTTCTTTGATGGATTGGTGCCAAATGAATGTTTTTTTTTTAATTTATAAGAATAGTGCTAAGTTATTAATTATAAGAATATTTTTTTGATTGAAACATTACACAATTAGGTCACACGTTGAATGTCAAATTAAAATATTTAATTAAAAATAAGCATTTATTTATTTTTAAATACATGTTTAGAGAGCATCATTAGATCTTACAAGTAAAAATAGTCTTTTAAGGTCTCTCCAACAGGTATGAGATATTAAAGTTCTTACGCTTTTTTACCTCTTGAAACACATACTATTTTATATTGATATTAGTATGTTTTTCAGTAAACTCAAATCAGCATGAATCCAATACTATAAATGTCTTAGGAGTAAGTTAAATATTCACAATATATCATCGTATGAAATTGGAGAGACTAGGTAACCAAGTACATGGTTGGATTGGACACAAAAGAAAGCATTCATGGGCGGACTCAACAAGGACGAGGGATGATCAAGTGAGCCGACAGCGGAAATTTACTTGGCCAATCACTTAAGCAACAACTGACTCTCTTTGTTCAACACCAATCAATAATTCAACCCCAGTGAAGTAATAAACTTGGGAAATTTTCATAAAAGACGAGCACAAGGTCTTTGTTTCAATTATGACAAAAAAAGTTTATTCCTGCGAATAATTGTCGAGGACCTCACCTTCTAGTGTTGGGAGGCAGCGATGCAACTTGTGTAGTTTCCCTGTAGTCACATAGTAATAAACTAGAGTTCCACCGTGTAAGCAGTTATTGATCCCTAACGTGTAAGCACCATTATTATGATTATGTTTATGATTATTAATTTTTGTATGCTATGATTGTCATCCATTAACTGCAAACACATCTTTAACATCTGGAGTTACATTTTATAGTTTAGAAATACCTTTCATTTGGGTGGGGGGACGTGAATGGATTAAGAAAGAGTAAGGATGTTTCCTTTCTATTCTTTCTCAACGATATACTATTAATAATTTAATATCAATAGTATTGCAGTAAGAACTGAAATTAGCACTATCATACAGCTGCAATTGCATTCAGGTACCATAATTCGGAGTTGGTTTTCGGTATCAGAAGGTCAGAGACCTTCACTAATTCTCTCCAATTCCTTGTTAGCTTTACGAATTGATCAGCATACTAAAGCTGTAATTCTTACCTAAAATAAGGGTAACTTAAGGAGCACGTTCGTGTTCAGTCTTCAATTTGGTCCATCTTCGAACTTTGAAGCCATTTCAGCTAAGGGTATGGGGCAGATACAAAGAAGAGCATGTGCCCACAAAGCTGTTCCCAAAGAAGCTAGTGAACGAAATGAGTTAAAAGGTTATGCAATAATCAACGAAGGTATCTAAGCTTAAGATCTGGGGTGCTCATTAATTACTGATAATGCCATAAAAAACTCAACCTGTCACTGAATTTACTGAGCAGAACTTATCAACTGTCTTATTAAATTGCTTTTATGTGTAATCTGAAACGCAACTACCAACACTTGACCACGTCAGTCTGACTCCAAGGCCCTTGGCATGTATGCTTGGAACTTCTTTGGTATGGTTCTATCTCCCGACCCTTTCTTTCCTATGCCTTCTTCTCTGCTTTCATTTGGGTATGGTACTAAGAGGATTGGCAATGATCACTAGACTCATCAACCCAGATAAAGATGCATAAAACAAAAGTCATACATTATGCAAACACTTTGGTTTGTATAACAATTACAGTATCAAGGGTGAAAGAGAAGAAGATTTGTCTCCATCGTAGCTGATTTCCCATATAATTGTCATTTTGAGAACAATTTCTATAAATCTCGGCAGGTCCATTTTGATTAGTTTGGTAATCAGGGCTTTTGGTGCTCGGTGTAGACATAATCCAAGTGAGCTTCTGATGTCATTCTTCGTTTAAGGCATTCCTCGTCCCCACTTTCGCATATCTCCGACCCCATTAGTTCCTGTAATCACATTATCAAAACCAGAATCAACTACATGCTGTACTTTCTCTTCATGAAATTGCAAGGTAGAGAAAAGAAGATACTGACCTCTATATCCACAAAAGAGTCCCCACTTCTGTTGATTTTCCCGAGGTCTAAGCTTCCTTGCCCTGAAAATTTTTGGAACTTTTAGTATATGAGAAAACTCTTAAAATGAGAGGACGTTTACAACGAAAGAAACAAAGAGTGATGTGATATACCTCGTTTTGTTGCCATGAAACGCGCAGCTACCAACCTTGAGGAGCAAATTAGTAAAACGAGGAGGAGCAATGGAACACTGTAATGGAGGCTCCTCTTCATGGTTCGCAAAATCAATATATGTTCAACACTCAAAGGGATAAAGTGATTCAAGATAAGAGAAATGCGAGAGAGTTGGCGACGGAAGAGAAGCCGTACGCAAAGAAATCTATATAACTGATAAGTTACATGAAGGATAAGTGAGAGAATCTTATCTCACCAAATGGGACTATTCACTATATACAAACATTGAGGTCCATCATGCTTTGAGTTGAGTGACAAGGTGATAACGCCACAAATAGCTTGATATGGTCATTGTCTGCCATGATGGTCCTGGCAAAGTCTAGAAGACTTGAAAGACGAATGTAATGTACAAAAAAGTCAACCTTTTGGACATGCCGACAGCTGTTACCCATCTTCATAGGCTTTTAACACACACTCATATGGCATGGTTTTTGTTGTCTGGTTAAAACCTTAATGGCAAGAAATTATATGAATGATGAAAGCACTTCCACGACACTTTGGATCCCTTGTTTATAATCGCATCGTAATTAGGAATAGGCAGAGTCCAGATTCTACACTGCATTGCTGTAGCATAATACTCTCTTCGATTTATAATAAGTATCGTTTTAGAGGAATACATATTTATTAAGAAAGTTAATAAAATGTCTGTTATACCCTTATTAATTACATGTTAAAGTGCCTTGAAAATATAATCTGTGTAATTAAGATATGAGAGAAATTAAAGGTTAATTTTGGAAGTAAAATTATAAACATGCATACAAAGTCAAGAATGACACTAATTTTAAATAATTAAAATATATCTAAAACGACACTTATTATGAATCGGAGGGAGTACTAAATTTTGCTTCACTTGTAAATGAGTTACGCATTTTCATTCATTAAGCACTTGGTGGTAGGCAAGATCATGAAAGTTTTCGCCTTTTGTGTTCTTTAAAGGTTGAGCCTTACACCTTAGTAATTAATGATCAATTGGCAATCATATGCGCCTGGATGATGGATTATAATGCACTCTTAATGCACTAAAAAAGTGATGTTTTTATAGGAAACGGTGGGGAGCCACTAGTCAATGCTGGTTTGTCGTGCACGGAGTATTATAATTTAGACGGAGACTATGCTTTTCTTTCGAAAGATTTGAATCTTTCACTTAGCAGTAGAAGAATATTTAACATTAAGAAAAGGGCATTTGCTATTTGCTAAGGTTGGATTCTGCGAAGGTTTTGAACGAAATAATTCTTTTATGTGAATTGGGTTTTGCATATTGATTCTTGAACGTTCATGTCTGCAAGTCTCAGGCAAATCTCTTTTCACCGTAGCTTTAGTTTTGGCTGTTTGCTCGGCAAGAACTTTTATCTAATTGAAAAAAGTCTTGTTGACTTGTCAGTCTCTGAACGTTCGTCCTTTAGAGTCCAATCCCATGCAATGAGTAGTCTGATGTGATGTGAACGGAGAAGCCGGATGATGCCATGTGAACTCCACTGTTGATGGAGGTTCCCCCAGTCAGATATTGATTACTTTGTTGACGACGACGCGAATTCAAGTGATGAACGTGATTGGGGTGCTTTGATAGTGCAGTAACTTTAAAGTTGATAAGTTACATTTTCCATATATAAACTACAAAAGCATATTGATGGAGCACGCATATTAAAAATCGTGCCAAACTTAAGCTTATGGTCACTAATTATTGTCCGTAAAAAGGCAAACATATTTCTGTTTTAAAATGTTAAATAGCCTTAATATTACTCTTATTTTCTAAACAATTATTATAGTTTGAATTGAAGTAAATAAGTTCGTATGATTTAATAATTATATTTATAATTGTAGTTAACAAATTGATTTTCATTGAAAAATGAAGTAATCTTTCAATTATTAAAATATAACGTTAACTAATTTTGTTTAAATATAATTGTGTACTAGATTTTAATAGCAATTACAATATTTTACTCATAATTCTGTGTAGTATATAACAAAATATTATGTTTTTTATTTTATTAAATATCAAAACAAATGAAATTCTTATAACTAAATTCAAGCCGCAAGAGGGGTTTCAACTTTCAAAACCATTAAGCAGTTTTACATTGACATTTTCAACAATCATCATAAAAAGAATCAGCTTTGGTTGGCCCAGCATTTTCCCTCGCCTAGACTGACCTACTTCGAGCCCTGCAATTATAAGAAGAAAAAGTAAAGTAAAAATCAATCGGCTGTATGTAGACGTCTTCAGTAATCAACACAGAAAACTAACTTAAAGTAAAAATCAAACGGCTGTATGTAGACGTCTTCAGTAATCAACATAAAAAACCTAACTTTGCATCTATTTGATAAACTAACTGATCTTACAGTATCAAACTTCCAATTACACAAACCACTTACTTCCAATAAAGTCTGTACTTATGCACAGGTTTCAACCAACGGTTTGGTCTTATGGCATTGCAACATTGAACTTGGGAAATCTGTTTAGTACCTTGTCTTGTTTGTTTAAATGTACATTAAATAGAACTTTGAACATGCACAATAATTTATAAATTTATGTATTGAAAATAAATTATTTAATAACCAATAAAATAAAACCAAGTAACATGTTAAGCCTAAATGATCATTTAAGTTCATTAAAACCCATTCCCATATCCTTTTCTTTATTAGTTTATACAAAAAAAAGTAAAAAAGTAAGGATGATACTTTTATCTAAACTCGACCTAGTTTAAAGTCAACATAATCGATTCAAGTTGACTAGTCTTTAAGTTATGATTAGGTTTTTTAATTTTTAAAATTTGGGCTAAGTTTGAAATCAGACTCAAATTGTCCGACATGAAACTTAAAAATTTTAACTAAAAATAATGTTATTTCCAACAAAAACAACTTTGTTTATATATTTTTAATTAAAAATAATTGGGCTTGATCCTATTCTTATAGGACTTTAAGTAACCTCGAGCCTAATCGAACTTTAGATTAGAGATGGCAACTAGGCTTGGACATAACGTTATCCAAATTGTTTCCAAAGTATAATACTAAGTACCAAAATCTTAATTAGTTCTAAAAAAAGATATTCATCAATTATAAAAATTTATCTTTACAAGCATGACTAAATTGATCTGTCACATTTAAATGTATATACAATAAAAACAACTTTATTCAATTTAATTTGTTGACCCACCTAAACTCTACTCTATCGTTCATGTATATTAGAGTTATCAACAATCTCTCTATCTTTATAAAAATAATAGCAAAGGGTGAACTACTTACTCAATAAAAGTAACTGACTATATCTTAAAATTAAATAACGCAATTTATCTATAGAAATTAGTCAAATGATTAAAACATACATATAATACTGAAATACACAACATTACTTAGTATATCCGAACAATTAATTAAAAACATATACAATTTTACCGTAGCAATGATTAAGACTAATATTAAAAAAAATACAAAAGAAATTTTGCGTACATTATAACCCTCCCCAAACTCTCGTTAAATGAGGAGCCTTACACTGGATATGTTGACTATTATTTTATTACTATCATTTATGTTTTATGTCATAATTAATAAATTGCCTAAGTCCTTCTTAACTTAGTAGGCTTATATTCAATGGTCTGCCAACTCATCTTTACTCATCATAATCTCTTACTAACTGGAAATGTAATTAGATATATATGGCAAGATATCTCAACTTCTCAATCTAATTTTATACCTCAATATGACATCAGTATCTAGCCATGGACATAGGATATCCCCGGGACTTAGGATATTCTGGTACCCAACCATCGATACAGGACATCCTTGGGATTCAAGATGTCCTGGTAGCTGCTTCACAAACAGATACCTACTCATCGCTCATATTTAACCAACTTATCAATCTATGACCATCAAATGTAACTTATGTTAGGCAAGCCACAGATTCACGATTTACACCATTTATTCACAATTTTTTATAAGTCAGTCTCCATTTAATTAAGAGAATTTTTGCTAAATTAACAAGCAATACATCTCATAATATGTAACAAAATATAAAAGTGAAACAAATTGTACTTTGTTAATTATTTGTGAAATAAATAAACATAATTCATATATGTAAATAGCAATCATTAATTTAATTAATGACTAATTTAAAATATGATTTTCCGTAAATAATTTATTATAACAAAACTTCAAAGTTTCAATAATCATATGCTATTCTAAAAGGACAATCTAAGGTTATCCTTAAATGAATTTCATACTCAACTAATTGATAGTCTAGTTTAGTCCTTAATCTGACTTTCAGAACTAGACATTACAAAATTCTATTAGACTAATTTAAGAAAATTTTTCAATTCAATTACACTTAATAATCTAACATTATTCCCTTTTCCACTTTATTCTTAACTATAAAAAATCTTATTTAACTTAACCACTATAATTACTAAAATACACTTAACTATTAACAATCCTATTTTACCACTTAACTATTAACAATCCTATTTTACCCTCATTTATTTTTATTAATACAAAAATTTCCTTCATGGAATTAAATTCTAATTTTATCCTTAAATTTTTACATTTCCCATTTTGCATTTTAATACAACTTAAATTTTCAAACTTGCCTTCTTTTTCACCCTCTCCTTTTCTCCTATCTCTTTTTTTCTTCTCATTTTCCACCACCTTTTTCCATTGTTATTTTTCTCGTGACTTTAATTTGTTGTCCCAAACAATCACAATATACAATATAACTATAAACTAGAGTATGATGGCTAAAACTTAAAGAGGCATATAATTGTTGCTGAAATTTTACCTATGTGAAGTCTATGCCTTTCTAATGGATTTTAAGGTTGATAACTCCACAATTTTCTCACAATTTACTTCAAAACAATCAAAATGAATGACTAAACGAGAATAGTTTCAAATGCAGGAAAATGATTGTGTATTAAACACCTACCAGCTAGACAAATTGAGAAGAATATGAAGAAGATAACTTTTTTCTGGTTGGATGTTTATTTTTTTTCAATTATTGGCTTCTATTTACACTCTTGAGTTTAATTATTTTATGGATTGAGTTAGTTGTTATGTTAGGCTGTTTGTTTTTCCTTTTTTGTGGGCTTTACACTGGGAAGGACTATCATATGGACCAACTGAGACCCAATCTCACTAAAGATTGTATTAGTCTACTTTAAATTAAAGTTTAGGAACAAATATTCTTCTTCCTTTATAAAACTATTTTGAATAAAGACGATGACCGCGATGACCACGTTCTATAACCTGTTAAGAAGAGCACAAATGAGAAGGTCGAGAAAGTAAAGATGTTGGGCCCCGAAAATTTTTTTTATATTTTCTTTATTATTTAATTATTATTTTATTTATTTATTATTTATTCTTGATTTATTTATTTGTCTACTTTAATTATTTTTAT
>JANKYE010000012.1:8047895-8065376 GCA_032467995.1 Erythroxylum dillonii
TATTTTAATTTAAAATTAAAAATTAAAAAATCACAATAAAAATTGACCTAAATAACTAATTAAAAACTTTGAAAAAAAGAAAGAGGGGGGTTAGTGGGAGGGAGGTAAAATTTTGTTAATAGATCTATATTTTTCAAAATTTTCGATACCGGCTAATATATGACTAGTATTATAAATAACGATCGGTACCAAACGAAACAAGTCTGTACCGACCGATATTCATACCCAATACATAAAACCTCTATCTCGTTCCATTCTCCAACCGGTACGGTAGCAAGAGTTAAACTACATTACATTAGCAACAAACATTTTTATGCCAACATATCATATTATTTATATAACATTTATCTCGGAGAAATTGATTAGGCGTGTGACATTTAGCACCATCTATTTAAATAATGTGGTATAGTTTAGTAAGAATCATATCTATTTTACTTAAAAAAATGAGATTTTAATTTTATTCTTGAACTTAAAGATAATTATATCACATTTTGAATTATAATATTGACACATTAAAATGGAGGTTGGATAATATAAATTGGAATAAATATATATATGATGAAGGTGGGATCAAAGTACAAGGACAAAATCCTTCTTCAGTGACTCAAAAACTGAAAACTACATACATTGTCCATAATACAAAATTACAACAATCATAATCAGATCCTCCAATATACACATTTTCAGAATCAGCTGGTGTTTTCCCAATATTAGATGCAATTGGGTCTCTCAAACTCAAAGGCCAACCCATTTTACCCATCTGAAAATTCGGCCGACTCTGAAAGGCAACTCGTAGTCCTTAGTCACAGCAGGCTCACTCCTTGCTGCCTCACGTTCTGACCACTCGTATACACCACGTTCTTGCCTGCTACCAGGTACAGTGTTGTCCAGGATAACAGCCACAAGAAATGCGATCACCATGTTCAATGATAGTAATGTGTTGAGAACGTAGTTCAACTGTTAAAACACAATAACCACGTTTAGTAACCAAAAGTAATCTTCTCAGTTACATTAATCTTAGAACTAGCCAAGAAACATGCTGAAACAATATAAGAACAAAAAGCATACCCCTCCGTATTTGCTGCGGATTGGTCCATGAGAAGCAACAATGTAAGGCTGAAAGTAACTTGGAACAGACAAGTTGCTATTTGGAGAGATGCCATATTGTTGAAAGTACGCCGGTATTGAAAGGGAAAAGAACAATGACAAGCCGACTATAATGATATTTCTAGAGCTTCCAGCCTCACTGTACCGCAGGTTTGACAACCCTAATGCTGTTAGCATTGCCCACATGAAACAGAGGAGTGCAGCAACCATGACTTCAGGAATCGAAGCTATACAACCTCCAACTTTGCCTGTATGTATATCCGAAACATGATCATGCAAAACTATTACAAAATAGCACAAGGTAGAAAATAAAGTTGATGTCTACCAAATAGTGTTCGCTTCTATCATTAGATATAGTATCCTCAAAGCAAATTGCTCCAGAAATAATTCAAACAGAAACTCTTAGAGGACTTTATGTGATCAACAGGATCAGAAGCAAGCAAACTGTTCACACCATGGTACCAACTATCCAATCAAAGCACACTATGACTGAAGCCCGCCCCACAAACCCATAAAGAATGAATTCAGAAAAGAGAGAGAAGAGATAAGAGAGAAATACATGTCAAACATCAGAGAGTGAAAAAGAAACCAGAAAATTTTGATCAAACAAGAGTTGCAACAATTTGTTCAAAGATCAGGATCGAAGCTGCAAAATTCCAATTAAAATTACAACCAGAGTATCTGGGAAGTAGTGCACTTCTATTACTTTAGTTGCATTTGATAAGTGGAGTTGGTGGACAAAGCTTGTACATGTAAGTCTAATGTCCTTGGCTCTGTTAATCCACAAACCTTATAAAGAAAAAGCTAGATATAGATATCTTACACACCTCAGTAAGACACAAATTCACTCCTTCCCGAATAAAACAGAGGCCATATCAGCATTTAATCCCATTACCACCAAAAAAAAAGAAGAAAGGACCCAAGTCAGTATCAGATGCACTGACTAATGAATAAACATGTACACTCCTGTTGCATTTCTTTTTTGCTTAATTTCTTAATAAACAATAAGCAATGATAACAAATAGCATGAGCACAAGCCACACACATCATCAGGTGGAAGACATCAAACTTAGCCATCAATATGGAAGTTCCAATATCATAAAGATGAACAGATTATGTTAATTCAGTTAATAAACCTACTCAAATAGAAACACTTAATTAGTCAAAATCAAGTAATCTCAAGCCAAGCATGTTACCTATGAATCAAGGGCTACTTGTGCTTTCATCAAACTGCAACTATCAATAATATTTTCCATTTATGGTCATTAGAAGTCCATTCTATTGTTAGTTATTGACCTTTGCATTCAATTAATCTGAAAATGATTGTTTTAACAGCATTTGCAGGCATGAAAGATTGAAGGTGGTAATCACTGTTAGCAACAATTCAGCACAAGGGGCTTTTCTTCCTGACAGAAACAATGGGGACAATATCCTCCGGCTACTAGAACTGCTGAAGGAGTATAAGCCACGTAAGAAAGTCAAAAGCTGCTCAATCAAAATTGACTTTTTCAAAGCTTTTGATACAAGTAGCTGGAAGTTTATCAGAATATGTCTTGAAGCATTACAACTGCCCCGTAGATTTGTGAATTGGATAATGACTTGCATTCAAACGCCTACTCTAAGTATGCCAGTGAATGGTTTTCCAGCTAAACCTTTCAAGAATCCAAAGGAAATCAGACAGGGAGACCCCTTATCTCCTTACTTATTCACCCTTGTTATGGAAGGATTGTCTAGGCTATTAACAAGCTAATCTCTTGCAATGGAAGATTCCAATACCACTACAAATGCAGTGCAATTGACCTCACCCATCTTATGGATGCTAATGATCTGATAGTATTATGTGGAGCTGACACTCAGTCCATAAGCATTATGATACAAGTGTTGGAAATATTTGCAGAACGGTCGGGATTAAAGCATAATATTGAAAAGGGCAGCCTGTATCTATCAGATGATGTGAGGAATCTAGTTCAGTTAAGTAGAATTGCTGGGCTTAATGTGAATTCAACTCTTTTCTGCTACCTTGGGGGTCCTATCACTTATTCCAAACCTAAATTCAATGATTATTTGCCTCTCATTGAAAGGATAAAATCAAGAGTTAATGCTTGGCAAAAAAGGTTTCTCTCATATGCTGCCAGAATCATACTTATTACCTCAGTTCAGAGCAGCTTGCGTCTACACTGGACAATACACATAGCATTGCCAAGGAAGGTTACTAAAGAGATTAAAAGAATAATGAAAGCTTTCTTATGGACAGGAGGAACTGAAAACGCTAAAAATGCAAAGATCAAATAGAGTGAGGTTACTATTCTAAAGAAACATGGAGGGCTTGGGATCATTTCCATAACCACTATGCAAAAAGTTATGATTTGTAAAAGGCTTTGGAGACTCTATACAGATCATAAAGCACTCTGGATCAAATGGATTCACGAGTATCACCATAAAAGCATGAACTTCTGGCAGGCATCTTTCACAAGAGATGTCTCTTGGATCTTTAGACAAATGATGAAGTTGAGGGACACTGTTTATCCGTGGAACAAGCATAAGATTGGTAATGGAGAGAAAACATGATTTTGGTTTGACAATTGGTTAGATTCGAGTCCTATAATTCACAACCGTAATATTCTGCACTTGAGAAATAGAATCCCACTGAACCTTAAAGTCTCATCTCTGATATGGAATGGTGAATGGAGGGGAAACTTTTGAGGCTTTAATTCTCTAATGGAATACTTGCCTCAATTGAGTGATGTAGAGAGTGACGATGAAATCACTTGGACTCTCAGTTTGATTGGAAAATTCACAAATAAGTCTTGCCACCAGTTACTCGTAAACAAATCATCTGAGGTTCCTTGTTCAATCTTCTATGGAGGAACCCCTTGAATCCTAAAGCCTCTCTAATCACTTGGCTAGCGATTCAAAACAGGCTTAAGACTAAAAGCCAATGGCATGGCAATGTAGACTCTAGTTGTGTATCACGCAAAATGGCAATGGAGGATAGAGATCATCTCTTTTTTCTTTGCAGATTCTCTAAAGCAATCTGGAGCAAGATACCACATTTGATTGTAGGAGAAAACTACATGTATGACTGGGATCAAACATTGAGTTGGGTTATTAGAAAGTGCAAGCAAGGTATGCCTGATGAAATACTTCTTAAGACTGCTTTCACGACTACTGTCTACACACTGTGGAAGGAAAGGAATAGCAGAATGTTTACCAACACAGAAGAAGAGAAGTACCAACTAGTAGATAAGATTGTCAACTGGAATAGATCAGCTATTTTTGCAAAGAATACGCAAAACACACTCTCATAGTACATGAAACGCAGATGGAAGCTTTAATCAGTTTAGAATGTTGATATAGTTCTGCCGATTGTGATGTTTTATATATTTTGACATTACAATCAAACTGTAATTAAATTAAGGCTTATACACTAGAACTCATTGGAACGTTGTATTAGCTTTGCCTATAGTTAATGTAATTTATTCATTTTTCAAAAAAACAATATCATTTACTACTTACGAAAAACCATAGAAAACTACAGCTTATTATCGTTCATATCAGGGACAGATCTAGAGTTTGATTAAAGTGGCCTAAACTACGAGATTGACAAAATAATTACATGAATATGAAAAAGTTCCATGTACCTTCCAACTCTTTCATGAAACAAAAACAAAATTTGACAAATAATATGGTAGTGAAATCAAAATATTTCCATTCCTTAGTGAGGGCAACATAAAGTAGCATTAAAAAAAATTAGATTTTTTTATTCATCCATGTTCATATTATCAATTCTTTAACTAGTAACACTATATCCCAATTTTTATTTGCATATTCAAGCATTCCTTGAATTTCAATTAATTTGCATTTTTAAAATAGGAGATTCCTATACATATGCCACAAAGAACAGGTAGCCATCAACCAACTCTTCCTTGGCTCTCTCAGAAACATCTAGAAACAACCCTACATGTTATCCAATTTACCCATGTACCTCAATAGTTCTCATTGTAGCAGGCAAGGAACAAATAACATGTCCGTTATGCATTTTGCATTATCAAAAATGAGATTTTTGGTTCAATTATTACAAATAGCAGTTCATTAACACTTACCTATAAGTGATAGAAGAATCAAAATACAGGCACCAACTTCAATTGCTCTGCGGCTCCCAATTTTTGTCACCGCAATAGTGTGCACATTCTCAGTTAGAGTTGTGGAGCCAGTTCCAGTCCCCCAGAGGCCAGCCAAGATGCTCGAAAGGCCTTCAAGACCAATACCTCGACTAAGAACACCTGGGGTCGGAGGCCTTGATGCCACCAACAATGATGTCGCATGATATGAGCCAACCTACCACCAAATTAAAAGCAAATGATGAAAACATTCTAGAAATCTTGCTAGAAGTTCTATGGAACAAAACTAAAAAATAAATGACAGGAGGCTGATTCTAATAGTACTAACTTATTTTTTTTATCTCAAAACTATAGTGAAAAGCCAGATACCAATTTATTTATTCTTCAACAAGTAGAACTTAGATTCACAAACTTTCCAATAGTGAAGGTGTAAACTTGTAGCACTCTACTTATAAATAGTAAGTACTTGTAACAAAATCGTTGATACTATTGAATGGTAACAGAGGAAGCTCGAGAAAACCAATGCAGATGGAATCTCTGGTGAACAGCATTTCATCCACAGACAAGTATTTCTCAGATCACATTTTGAAGTGAAATGCATATCCTACCATAATGTCACAGAGGACCCTGCTGTTATTTTATGAACAGTCCAAATTCAACATACAATTAAAAATAAAAATCGCATTTTTCTTCCAGTTCTATCAGTGGGAGTGTGGGACTTCAAACCACTTCAAATTTTTAACGTCAATACTCCAACTTGTACTCTATTAAAAATCAGAAACTTAGCCAAGATAAGATGAAAGTGTAAATGACCATTGGTCTTCCACACAAGCCTAAACTCATATTTGTCAATCACAAAAATTAATAGAGACAAAGGATAACTAAATGGTAAGTAAGATCTTAATAGTTATAACTATAAGTTGGAAACTACCCAAATCCTTAATATCATTATTCCAGCTTGTAGTCTAACAAAAATTAGAAACTCAACTAAGGTAAGATGAAAGTGTGGATAACCATTGCTCCTCCACACAAGCCTAATACTCCTATTGTCAAATCTTGGAAATTAATAGAGACAATGAATAACTAAACGATAAGAAAGAACTCCATAGATATAAGTTGGAAACTAACTGAATCCACAGATGAGATGATGGACGCAACACACATCACAAGAGCCATTTTCCAGTTGAAGATAGGAGTACCCCATTGCAGTGGCCAAGGAAACCTAAACCATGGGGATGATCTCAAGGCATGAGAAGTATCAACTCGACAATGCTTCATCCTGGAGACATGTTTTCTGCAGTGTCCAGATATAATATCTGATGCAGGAATGTTTACATCACAACCTTTGTAACTGTAGGCTCCTGCTTCAGTTAGAAGGAAGGCAGCTGCCCATGTGATCCCCAGACCCAATGGAACCTGATAATGATACATAAATAGCCATATGAGCTCTGAGAGCAGCAGGCAAAAACATTATTATGAATCAGCAAACTGGACCTTAAGACAAGATAAAAGAAGTTTCAGTATCACACCTAAGAAGACCTCCTATATTTCTGCTCATTAGTCTCATTTCCCATGGCAAAAGGAAAAAAGTAAACATGGTCATGCAAAATTGATCCCTAGATCAGAGGAGTTATTATTTAATATTACGTTGTACTGAAACAATGGGAAAGCATTAGATAAGGACACCAACTTTTGGTGGGACAATTGGCATCAATTTTGCGTGTTTATAATAATTAATCATTCATCTAAGACAACACTGATGTAAATAGCATCAAAAGCTGAATATTAAGGCCTAGTCGCCCAATGTTGACCTATTCTGCTTCTTTGTACATCGTCAGGTTTGTCTATCTTCTCGTGAGAGAGAGAAAGGAGAATTGGGCAAGGGATGGAGGGGTTGCTACTTGCTAGGATGTAAAGAACTTTAAGTCATTCAGAAAATCCAAATAGTTTCTATGTTGAAGGACTCAAATTTCTAATTCTCACTATAAGAATCAAGAAAGTAATAGGCAGGACAATGTACAAGTATTCATATAGGCATGGCCATGGCAGAATAGGCAAAATGAAAACTTGAATTTACCGCATAAATAAGGAATACCCGATGACCAAGAACATACACCTTACGAAGGTACTGCAAGAATATCAATACAATGTAAGAATTTTTATTTGTAATATAAGATATAAGAAACATGGGCAATGCATATAAAACATCAAAACAAACAAAAATGTATATATTTAATTGAAGATCATTTCTAAAAGGAGAAGGAAATTGAATTTAGCTGTCAACCAACTTACAAGAGAAAAGATAATAACTAAAAGTATTTGACCCGCACCAATCTCAATGCAGTTACCAACAAGTGGGAAACCATAACTATAAAAAGAAAGGCCAACAGCAGCAATAGTTGGTGCAACAACCACAGGATTGATTAACCTGGAAAAGAAAGAAAGGTAAACATGAAAATGAGTTTTTAGTCATGAGCTGCCAAAAACTCTTACTGGACAAAAAGGTCAGTACTGTATTAACAACAGCAGCCAATCACATTGAGACGGAAAAAAAATCCCAAATTTTCAACAGCATGACAAGGGTCAACTCAAGACAAAGACAGAGAAGACAGACTGAACCATAATAGAAGGGATTTCAATCATCATATCTCAAAATTAATTAATTGCAAGCTCATTTGGTTGAGCCATCAAATTGTCATTTATTGCAAAATAGCACAATCAGTAGCTTCAACAACGACAAACAATTGAAAGGATAGAAACCATATAAACAGATAATAGCAATAAGCACTCTCCAAAGTACTTTGGTTAAGGACTAAAGCAAATTAACTTTAAAACCATCTCGTGTAAAACCCAAGCAATTTGCACATCAAGCTAATAAGAGTTAGCCATCCATGTTCTTAGTATTAACAGGAGATATGAAAACCATCCCATCCCCTTACAGATAAATAGTATTTTTCTGTCCTATGCTCATTCATACTATTCTGAAATGCAACTAACCTTCTTTTTATTTTTTAAAATTAACATATGAATAGCTATTAATCAATCCTTAACTAACTTAATTCTACAATAAATAGATACAAAGAGCTGTAAACTTTTTCTTTGATTGCATCCCCCTAACAATGAAATGGCACGACTAAAAGGGTGCACATGCAATATAAAGAAGCATCTCATGGACAATGTAAGGATACATCTCATATGTAAACCTCCTGTAACAATATTCCTGTGAAATCAAGTGGACAGAACTATAGCTATTGAGTAGGTGATCATGCCCTGAGTTCTGTTAATCATTCTTAAGCCTCACATGTATTATCGCAACAAAATCATTTGTGAATATATTCAAACAAGGATATTAAAGAAGAAATACTATTAATCAATTATGCATCAAAAATTGCAACAATCAAGAAAATTCTAGTTGAGGAACTGAAATGTAATATGTTTAGTTTCAACTGTATACAATCCAAACTCAAATGTTGCAAACTTCATGAAATGACAGTTTATAACACAAACTCAGATAGAAAAAGCTGAAAGGGTACCTTACAAATACTGACATCATTCCGCTGTATCCAAGTAATGCTTGAAAAGTAGAAGCTATGATGATAGCCCCTTGTAGCTCCTTCATGATATGCTTGAATTTCTGCTATTGGGAATGATTTCTTACAGGATTTTCCAACAATTATAATTATGTTGAAAAAGAAATTCTCATAATTCAAAATTATACTTAGTGTGTTGAACTTGCTTAACAAGTTTTATGTATTTGTAAACTTAAAACCAATAATCAGTCTATAATATTCAAAGACAACCAAATTCCGTTTTTGTATTATTATTAAATGGCACTACCAAACTTGATGCTCTAAAAGAAGTTCAAATAACCACTCCCAAAATGATATATCCTAGAAGTTTTTTGAGGTCTCAACAGTCAATCAAGACAGTTCAACCATTTTGCTCTAAAGTGGCTGGTTTAATGCTCGTAGGATAATTACTGTAAAGAGCAACCAGTTGATCATGTTAAGGACCAGTACTAGCAGTTCACTTGTCATGTATCATACGAGAATGCCAAATAACAAGTTAAAGGAATACTGAGTTGCCTCATGTTTTCAAAGTCTTCTCATTTATAGACATACGATGAATTATCATGGGATGCAATGTTATGGTGGCTTTAATCCTCTTTTTTTTTTTTTTTTTTTTGAAGAAAGGCTTTAATCCATTTGTATATCTTTATCTTTTCCAACCTTTCCTCAAAAGATTACTTTCAGTCTTTCTTGATTTAGTCAAGTAATCTTAAACCTTCACATAAAATAGTGAATTATCAATTCAAATCTGAAAAGCATGTTAATAAAGATCAGTACCATCCATCCAGTCCATCTTTCTTGTTTTCTCTCTTTTTATGATTACGCTCCAAACTTGGAAGATGGAAAGCATGTGAAAAAGATTTTACATTACTAATTTTGAGATTGCCTTGTGCAGACAATTCAACTAATTTAAACCATGAAATACCAAACTACAAGAACTTGAGACTTAAAAATACTATCTGCACCCTTCCGCAATTCAAGTTATCCAATGTTCGAATAAGTCAAATCGAGTAACTTATTTAACCACAAAAAAATAATTAATTTAGGGTATAGTAACTAAGAGGAATAAGACGCAAGTTTAACTTCTAATTATTATGCGGCGTGCCAAACAGGAAAGGACAATTAATTGCCTATTCAATTAACCAAAATATGAGGAAAAAAAGAACTTACATTTCCATTTAGTCCTAGAAACTCCGGGGAGTTGATTATTGCCAATGCTGGTGCAAGGTAAACAAATGAAGGGCCTTGTATCAAAGGCAACCTGGATCCAAATGATGTATGCAAAAGTGTGGTCACTCCTGAAACAAATAGGACGGTCGAGACAGCCATTGCGGTATCCTCCTACACCAACTAAATTAAATCAGATCAAACTATGGTGCAACATCTCCAAGCAAGCAAGAATTATAGTAAATAAAACATGTAACATAAATCATAATAATTCGCCAAGTACTCACATAAGAGCCACCCATTGCTGGAACTATAACCAGTGGAATGAGAATCAACGAACCTAATATTGAAAGGTAATGTTGAAATCCATACAGCCCTATGGGTACTGTGACATTACACAAACAAACATAAGCACACTTAAATTATCAATTAAACAGACAAAAACGAGGAATAACACCTTATGTACACCAGACTAACTGGTCATAACAATAGGTAATGGAAGCTTAATTTAAACAGCCAATCCAAACAAATAATAGAATCCCAATTATACTCGAAAGCCCTGAAACATCAAACAATTTGAAATTGCTTCAAAAGCCAATTTAATACCGCATCTAAATAACATTTTTCGTCCACTGATATCCATTAACCACCAATAAACAAAAATAAGACTACCATAGAATTAAACCAACAGTTTTGCAATCCTTAGCACACACCCAAGAGAGAATCAATTACATACCTCATAATAAGTAATAAAAAAAAAAGTCAAATTCCGAGTCCATCCATAACATAATCCCAATCTTAACTCTATAAACACAATAAATAATTGCAAAAGGACACGTTTTTACCACAGGTACAAACAACATCAAAAGCCAAGGACCAGCTTAAACAACCAGTAATAGAGTTTCTTTCTTTAGCTTTCAAACTCTTTTATTTTAATATTCCAAGTAACCAAAACGTAACCGAAAGAAAAAAAAATAAAAAGAATGAAGAAGAAGAAGACTCACCAAGACCAGGTGAGTCTCTGAGTTCATACTTCATATGAGAAGGTCTGCCCACAAACCCATCATCCTCCACAATTTGTGGCAACATATCAACTACTTCGGCATTTCCCGTAACACCTCTTCTTGGAGCATCGGTTGCACTTGTAGGACCCTGCCCGTTTGCTCCACGACCAGATTCCTTCTTCGGAGCGCCGCCACCATCAGACTCCCTCCTCTTCTTCACACTCTGCTCTTTGTTCCCCGTAGCTTCGGTCCCATTCGTCGCCGCCGGTGGTGGAGGTGGCGTAGCTAGCACCTTACCAGCCTCAAGGTCCGGCTGGGCATCGGGCTGCTGCTCTCTAGGCTTCGGTGGAAGAGCAATCTGACCGGAGTTACTGGCATTGGTCTCGCCAGAGAATTTGGGCCGGAACCCAGTTCTCTTAGCCCAGGAAGACGGCGGCATTGGGGCGGATTCCGGCGGAGGTAGCCATGTACCTGGCTTGCGTCGGGTTTTCGGGTCGGAGTTGGACATCGAGTTCACTCCTCTCCTACAAATGCATTAACCACACAGCGAATGCAGTTGAGATCTGCGAAATGGGATCAGGGTTTTGGACGTATTTGAAGGGTTTTGTAGCAGGTTAAGTAAAAGGTGGAGTCTTTAGAGGGAGAAAGATACAATCTTGAAGTTTTAAACTGAGAAACAGAGACACAGTGTCGTTGTCTTTAGGAGTAGGACTTTAGAGCTGAGTGTGAAGTGACGGAGGAGCTAAGCCAAGGTCTTTTTCTTTTTCTTTTTTTTTTTAAAATATATTTTGATATTAAATGAATTTCAATTGTGGCCATTAAGGGGACTATTATTATTAAATAAAGTTAGTTACTTGTTTTTGGAGAGGCAATAGGCATTCTTGATGAATATGATTAGTGCATGCTTAGCTAGTAATGATAATTTCCATATCCTTTATTAGCCTTTAGTTACCATTAAAATCAATGGTGTAATTAAGTGATTGCTAAAAGACACAATCAAATCTTCATTTTAATGAAATGTAGGTCAACTTAATTAGGAGATAGAGGTAGCCTGGTTTTGGTTGTTACGATTAATTGCGAGGGATGGAAGAAAGGGCATAACTTTGGGTATATCGTATGTGGTGGCTCTTGGGGGAAGTCACAAGAACATGGTTTTCTGGTGACAAAAGTTATTCACAGAAATTGACGTTTTGAGTTGATAGCTCAATAGTCAGTCTGTCAAGGATTGGAAGCCAAACCACGTCATAACAACGTGGCATTCAACCCAATCAAACCCAGGTTGTCCAGAACTGAGGCTGATGAGCCGAGCTGCACGTTTCGGCCCAGACAGCCCCAGCCCAGTAGTATTACTAATTGTAATGGAGCGGGATTGATGTAATAAAAGCTAAAGCTGCACGAGAAAAAAAGTGTTACGTTGCGTTAGCTATTTCTGGATCCATTGTCTAAATAGAACCAACAGAATGATTAAAGTAAAAAAAAGTTACAGCTGGATCCTGTAGTACAAGCTGCTTCATCATCATTATGGGAAAGCAACGTTTATTTGTTCATTTTAAGTGTGATTCAAGAAAAGAACTGACATCCCGACTAGCCAGGACCAGCCGTTTTGGGGGGGTTTTGAAAGTGAAAGCCTGGATAGTGTGGACGACACCATGCCTAGTGTAATCATGCTCAGCTCAGCCTCAGATTAGCTTTTTAGCTGAGCTATAGATAGTGAAAGCCCAGTTTTGATTTTTATTGGGTAAACGTAAACTGTAAAAAGTAAAACAGCAAAGAAGATGTGATTAGTTTGGCAGTGCTACGTGCCACTCGCACTTTGAAGATTGCAGACCGCAAAAGAAACAAACAACGGTAACCATTAACCACCACCACCGAAAGTAACGAACCAACCAACCGCTAAATGTCCGCTGTCGTCGTTGCCGCCACTCTCCCTCTGTACAACCAACGATCTATCCTCCTCCTCCGTCGCCGGAACTCTACCCGATCCTCTCTGAGCCTTCAGGAGACCCAGAAGCCACCGTCCGGGGAGAGAGAGCTGAGCTCGGAGCTATCTGCTCCTGCTCCGTTTCCCTCCCTCCAGGCGGCGAAGAGAGTGGTTTTGGTCCGGCACGGTCAGAGCACGTGGAACAAAGAGGGAAGGATCCAAGGCAGCTCCGACTTCTCTGTTCTTACTAAGAAAGGCGAGTCTCAGGCCGAGACCTCTCGCTATATGCTTATCGATGAGTCCTTCGACGTCTGCTTCAGTAGGTCAGCTCGTTCTCACTAGCTTAGGTTGGCTCTAATTACTATTTAGTTTACAGTGTTTACTGACCTTCTCATTGATTTTGAATTTCCTTTGGTTTTAGTCCTCTAATTCGATCCAGACGAACAGCCGAGATCATTTGGGGTTCTCGCGAGGAGGAGATTCTTACCGATAGTGATTTAAGAGAAATTGACCTTTATTCATTTCAAGTAATATCTTTTCTTTTCTTTCTATATATCTATATATATATTTAAGTCAAGGGATGATGTTATTTTGACTGCTGAATTGGTGGGCTTCAGGGTCTTTTGAAACATGAGGGGAAGGCCAAATTTGGTGCAACTTATCGTCAGTGGCAAGTAGATGCTCCCAATTTTAACATTGACGGTCATTATCCGGTGAGGGAGTTGTGGGCACGAGCTAGAAACTGCTGGAACAAAATCTTGGCCCATGAGAGCAGGTCTATTCTTGTGGTAGCACACAATGCTGTTAATCAGGCTCTTGTTGCAACAGCCATTGGTACGATTTTCTTTCTTTGTTTTGGTTTAGAGTTCACATTGTTCTATTTGTATTTACTCTGCGTTCCTATCCAATTAGGATTGGGAACAGAGTACTTCCGGATTTTGCTTCAGAGCAATTGCGGTGTAAGCGTGCTAGATTTCACCCCACGAGCTGAGGGTGGGTCTCCTTTTATATGTCTCAATCGTTTAAATCAGGTATATGATATTATTTATCTGTTTTCAGAAGTGAGATAGTGCTGGATCTTTTTCATTTCTTTGTTGCTTCTGTCTGACTTAAATGACCAAAACTTGTGTCCGTGAGCATGAGCTGCATTAGGTTTCTGCCAGAAGTAGGATAGTTATTTAAATTTATGGGTTTGTACTAAATTATGTACTAAACATATCAATTCAACTAGTTGCATCATGTCATTGTAAAGCAAGACCGTATTAGAAACACAGAATATTAGTGGATGCCTGCTAGTATTGCGCTCTTTTGTGCATTCCTATGTGAATAAAACTTAAATTGTTCTCCGTTACATGTTAGAACTTAACTTCTGTTCTTTATATAAACAACTAAAATTGCACAGCAGCTTTTATAGGGTATAATAAGTTTTCTTCTCTTGTGAGAACAAATTTGTGTCTAGGCTCAAGAGTCTGATATGAAACTACATTACAATAATGTAGTTCTGGCATTTCTGAATATTTAAAACTCTTTTTCTAAATTTTTAAGCTGCGACACGCTGCTGTCAGTTTAATAACATGCTGTTTTTGTCAATCAAAGGCTTATTTCTTGCACTTTGCAATTCACAATGGTAAATGCTAATTTGAATTCCTTTTAAAACGTCCTACTTAGTTGTGGACAATGAGAAGTTAAGCTCGATTAGTCTGTCTTTATCAGTGCTTGCAATATGCTTGCAATAAATGGCAGTTTTATAAGTGACTGCTGAAACCTAATTAAACTTCCCCATAGCTTTTATTACGACCATGTTATGATGCTTTTAATCTTCAATAACTACTTTACAGACACCCAGTTCACCTGTTGCTGGTGGAAGTAGTGGGGGCAGAAAAACCAGTAAGCGGATCATACTCGTTTGTCATGGAACCACACAGGGTGATGTAGAGGTTTGAAGCCATCTCATACCAATGTCTGTTTGTATCTTGTCTGTACCATATCCAAAAGCTTCCTCAATATGTTACCATTTTTGTGCTTAAGGAATCGGTTCACTTGAATTTGTTATGCATTCTGGTAAAAAGGTTTATCAGAATTTTTGTTTGCAATAATAGAATTGGTTTGAATAAATGCAATGATATGGAGGACATCTTAAAAAATTTCTAATTATGTGTCTGTTATATTGCTTGGAGTTATTTAACGCCTACTTAGCTTCATAACTTCCCATGGAAATTTATATCTTCTGGATCCAAAATGAGCATTGCTGCTGAAGCGTCTAAGCAAACATGTTGCCCAATGAGGGAGCTAAGTTTTCCATATATATATATTTTTAATCTCACTCTCATACTTTTCAACCATCCAGTTTATGAATTTATACTCAGTTTGGCCATAACTGAACTTCTCCACAGGCTGGTGTTCCTAACGCCAGGGATGAGCCAATGAACATGCTTGGCATAATACAGGTACATCGTCCTTATAGAAATGCGAGTTCTTATGGTGATAAAGCTATAACCTAAAGTTCTCTTATGATACTTGACAGTCACAAAAAACTGCAGAATTGCTCCTTGATCAAAAGGTGAGCACCATAGTCAGCAGCTGTAAAAGTTCTTGTGTGGGGACAGCAATGGCTATATCGCGAGTAAGTTCATTATCTTTTACCCAAAAATGTCTTTGTTATGTGCTTATTGAAGTGGAAGGACGGGGCTAATCAACTGAAGAAAACAAGGTGGAGGAAAGGGACTACAGCGCTTACTATCTTGGATGAATTGCAATACAACTGGAATTATCCAGGTCCCTTCTCCCTCCTAATTCAAGATGGCTAACTTTGCAGATGCAAGAGGCTGCAGATTGCTTGGGTGCGGACTGCGTGCCCCGATATGTAGAGTTGAAACAAGTGAAGGACCTTGATGTGGATGACATCCTTCAGCAATCCAGTAAGGCAAGTTTTCCTGTATTGTCAAAATATTTTTGTTGCAAGCCGGAAAGAGTAAGGCCACCTTTCAACTTGTTTGCCATGAGTATATAATTTTCTCCGTGATACACAGGACGGCAATCAGGGTGAAGTAGTTCAGCCTGGCATTTTAAACAGATTCGGTGACGAAGCACTATCAACATTGTGGGATCAGTCTGGAAATGCTTGGCAGTTGCTGCTGAATGAACTGTCTGATGAATCTAACCTAGAAAAGATTGTTGTTGTAGTTGGTCATCCTGCAATTCACGTAGCATTGATGAGCCACTGCATCAATCTCACCAAAGACTGGATGCCATCATTTCACCTTGATGCCGGGAGCGTCAGTGTTTTGGACTTTCCAGATGGACCAACTGGAAGGGGTATTATTCGGTGCATTAATTACACAGCTCATTTAGGAAGATGGTCTATACCCATCACAAGATCTGCAGTAGATGACGAGGAGTTCTTTTGATTAACATTTATATTTGCTGTATAAATTTACGTGTAGGAATTTTGAAACTAGCTTTAATTGTGATGTATACGGAAAATTTTTGCATAGTCTGCGTCGGTGTATAAAGTCTGCCTTTTGGCAACATCCAATTTGCTATGTATTTTTGTAAAAGACAATAGAATTTGCTGGGCCGGACCTCATGAGAAAAGAAGAGTGCAGTCTTGATGTTTATCTTTTATGTTTGTTGTGGTCCACTTCTTCTGTTGATCTATTTAGAGAAAGATGGATGAATGAAAATTATATTTGTAGAAGAAAAACAAGAGGAAGGATCCTTCTTGTTTGCTTAGGGTACTTGTTCTGTTGTTCATTGATGTTACACTCAACCTACACACTTCAATGCTCTCCTGTGCAAGGTACTTATTTCACACATGAATCCTACTTATTATTTATTATACTTGTCTTTTTTCACGTCCCCAAATTATTAAAGTTTCTGTGGTAGAAAACGCAAGGAGATGAGATCACCGTCACCCACCTTGATGCCAAGACAAAATTGTGCCCGTCCCTCAGGTTTCTGACTGGTGTCTTTGTTCTTTCATTTTGCCCTAGTGGTGGACCGTGGACCAGGAGATGACATTTATTGCATGCCCTTGGTATTTTTTTGTCTCATCTAAGTTGGTCACCCGTTCCTTGTATCTGCATTATTTTCCATCTTTAGTTTTAGTTTCTGCAACTTTTGCGAGATTAGGAAATTTGGATTATGATATATAAAAAGTAGGTAAATTTAAATCCCCATGAAGTTTCGTTTAAAATGGAAGCAGGTTTCGTTTTCGACAGAGATGCTCTTTCATTTAATGCATGGGGATTTAAATTTACCTACTTTCAAAATGAAAAAGTTGAAAGCCTTGAAGTACCTCGATGCCACTAAAATTGTTATTGGCATTGGCACTCGTCCTAACAAGCATTTGTTTCCAAATTCCAAAACAAATTTAACTGGTACAAGGTTTCGGATGTGAGTCATCTAAAGGATAGAAATGAAAGCACATTTTCTTTAATTCATTATTTTAAAAAATTATTATTTAATATTTTTTAAAAGTTTCATTGATAAATTTGGGATACTGTTTCGTACCGGTCAGTATACATGATATCTGACCAAAACATGTACAAAACGAAAGGTCAATTATACCAAATGTAAACACTGGTCGATAC
>JANKYE010000012.1:8120430-8144519 GCA_032467995.1 Erythroxylum dillonii
TGCCTAAGTAAAGGCCAAATCAGAGTAGATAAATTATAGAAAAGATAAATACTAATCAGAAGCAAATACAGATAGGTCGTATATAAATCATTTGTACCAATACACAGAAACAAAGATCTACGTTGAGAATGAAGCGATGGACAAATTGGATTCTTAGAAGCTCATGTAACAATGTGCGTAGACAAACAAACATCAAAAGCAACCAACAGCCTCCGATAATTAATAACAGGAATAATACTTGCCACTTGACAAGCATTTACTAAGCAGTCAAGAAACTAAATGGTCTAAATCCTATCCAGTAATTCTGAAAGATTGTACTCTCATCAATAAATTTTATAGTTATGTGTTCAGGCCTATAGTTTGGACAGAGAAGCCCCAAAATATAGTGTAAGAAAATGCAACCCAGAACAAGAAGCAACGAGATAAAGACAATAACAAGACTGATACAGAAGACAAATTCATTCAAGGTCTTTTATATGCCATAGGTTTATATGTTTGTTCAAGTCAATACCATAGCACTGCCTTACTCAATCTGTTTGTGAAATAATCAATTGTTTCAAAGACAACAATGTTTAGCTCCTATGATCATTATTTCAGTTTAATTGTTTTGTTGCGAGACATAATAATGAATTGACAAGCAATCTATTATTTAAAAATAAATATTCAGAGGAATAAAACTCGAACTATATTGTTTTCCAAGTGCAAAGTGTCCAATGCCCAAAAACAAAGCACATGTTCAAGTGCGCATTCACTACAAGCATGATTGCCTTGAGCTCCTACAGCCTATAGAGGAGCAAAAATTTTAACTACGCATTTTAAAGATTAAGAATGCAAACTAGGAGGTTACAGCAATAACTTGATCAAGCAAAGTGGAATCAACTAGCTGCAACCAATAACCAATTAAACAACTATAAGCAGTAATATCTTCAAGATTTGACTTTACTACCGGGTACTCCACCTATTGGTTATCTTGCTACCACTTCTCCTTACTTTTGTTTATATCTTTCTTCTTTTCACTTCCAGAACGAACGTGAAAATAATTGGACGCTAGCTAATTTGTTTCTTCATAGAGCAATAGAATAAGGCTCACGGTTTGCAGTTATGTATCGTCATGTGTAGTTACTGGGTGTTGTAATCTGTAAAACGGGTCGAAAGCAAACCTAGAGAAACGTGTATCAATCGGAACTGAGAATTTGAAACCCAGATTATAAAAGGAAAAAGGGCAATATAAGATCTCAGTATTGTTGCGATTTCAATAAGACAAGACATTGATATTGATTAGAACAGAGAACCGAGTAGCACCTCTAAGATGGCCTAAAAAATAGAACAATCAAATTTGCATCCGCAAAGAGTTATAGAAATAAAGAAATTACGAAAATTTTAACACAAAAAGCAACAAATCTTGACTATTATCGAGCGAGGAGCGCCGGGAGCTATGGAAGTATTCGATAAAAAAGAAAGCAAGTCACAAAGGATAAAACTCATGTACTTGATCGAAAATTTTGAACAATCCCATGAAAAACAAATCAAATGCTTTTCGTGTTGAAGAACAAATCCTCACCCGTCTCGATTATGATGATCTGCGGCAAACTGGCACGGAAATGGCTGTCAGATTTAGGGTAAGGTGTTTTGGGAGATTTTTCTGATTTGTTATGCGGTACAATACAAACAGAGTTGTGCGCATTCAGATTCGGGTCCGGATCCAAGTCACCAAATCCGACCCGAATGCTTAATAGATCTGAAACTAAGTCCAGAGTAACTGCGATGTCGTATAGCGGTTTTCTTTCTTTTCTTGTTTTCTGTATAAGCATAGATGAGTGATAATCTAGTACAGTTGAGATCTTGTGAACACCACCTGCACCTCCCGCTCAGTCGCTAGCAATGGCTGAATAAAAAGCCCTCCCTCCAATTGCATAGTCGTCTTCCGTTCTTTGCGTCAAGATGCGCTCCAAGGACAGAATCGCCTACTTCTACGACGGTTCTCTCTAGCTTCTTTTTTAGTTGCTTTAATGGATATTACTTTATCCCTTAACTTTGGTTGGTTAATGTTTTGCACTATTCGGCTGAATATCAATTGATTGATTTCAGTTGCTCCATAAAACTGACCAAGAACTCTGGTTCTCTCTCTCTCTCTCTCTCTCTCTCCTTCCTTTTTGCTTGATGTTTAGATTTGTCGAACTTAGAATAGGTGAAACTTCCAGCTTTACTTATGGAAATGGAGGCCAATTAATGTTGAACTTTCTTTAAATTATCTTTCTTGTGATGTTGTAGTTAGCAACTGAATCTTTATAACACTCTCTGCTTGCGTCACAGCATTTCCTTGCAAAATGTGTAAATTTCAATTGGATCATGTACTTGTGCCAAGTTTACTAGTTTATCTTGTTTCAAGGACTGGGAATTGGTGTTGTGATTTTGCAGGGGATGTGGGCAGCGTTTACTTTGGACCAAATCATCCGATGAAACCTCACCGCCTTTGTATGACCCACCATCTTGTTCTTGCCTATGGACTCCACAACAAAATGGAGATTTATGTTAGTCACTCCATTTAAACCTTTTTGTCTTATAATAAATCTGTTTCATATATATGTGCGTGTGTGAGATTCTACTGGGGAGTGATGCAAAATATAAAGTGTGTAAGTTGATGTATATTGCTTCATGCAGCGGCCCCACAAGGCGTATCCTGTTGAGCTTGCTCAGTTCCACTCTACTGATTATGTTGAATTTCTGCAGCGAATAACACCTGATACGCAACATTTGTTCACAGATGATTTGGCTAAATGTATGTGTTGCTTTCTGAAAGTCGATGAACTTTCTAATTCTCTCTCTTTTTTATAGTACTTAGACATTAATTTGGCCCATCTAATACATTGTATCATATGTTATGCTAAAACTTAAATTTGATTTGGGTTAAGAACATTGGATAAATCATGCTTTTTATCACCTAAAAATTGACTACCTCAATTTTGATCAAAAGTTATACATGTCAACTTCGTGAAAGATAAGGCATGACAGAAAGTTGCACGGTTGGTAGAGTATATCTTTTCAATTAGTTTTTAAAGATTAATGATTATTAGTTTTATATTCAGTTCTAGTGATTTTTGACTGCATATTGTTGTTAAGTGAAATTGTTAGATTCTTATTTACAGCAAAATATTCCTTCTGAGTATGGGTCTGTGAAATAATATGATAACTGAGTAGATCACAGGAAGAAATCAGTTAACGAAAGATGAACCTTCCAGTGATATCACATACTTCCACTTCTTCTATGGTTCTGTAAGAAAAGTGGAACCTTCCACTGATTTTCTATACTTCTGTCTCTTGTTAATGCTAGTAACTTTTGTGGAACCTTTAGCGCTCTTGGGTCTTTATGATATCCAAAACATAAAAGTAGCTTGTTTTTCAGGAACAGGTATCTGATAGCAGGATAAACATCTTCTTCTTTCTTCTTCTTAATTTTTCCTTTTTTCTATTCGAATCTTTATGAGTTGACTTTGGAAATGGAAGCTTTGTTGTGGTTCTATTTGATAGGCTGGTTTTCAAGATATTCATCTTAACTCCAAGTTTCTCATTTATTTCTTTTGTTATTCAGATAATCTTGGAGAAGATTGCCCCGTCTTTGAAAACTTGTTTGAATTCTGTCAAATATATGCTGGTGGAACCATAGGTAAATTACATCAAATGTGAATTGTTGTTTAAAACTTGATTAGGATCCCACTTTACTGCTCTCAACAAGAATTTTCTTGCAGATGCTGCACATAGATTGAACAACAAATCATGCGACATTGCTATAAACTGGGCTGGTGGTTTACATCATGCCAAAAAGTGTGAGGCATCTGGATTTTGCTATATCAATGACTTGGTTTTGGGGATCCTAGAGCTTTTAAAATACCATGCACGTGTTTTGTATATTGATATAGACGTGCATCATGGTGATGGTGTAGAAGAAGCCTTTTATTTCACTGACAGGTAACTAAACGCCTTGGTTGTATTTGAACATGGAGATTATATCAGGATCATGAATGCTGATGGCAAAATTTGTCGGCCTGTTCAAACTGGTGAATACAGTAATCCTACATATTGATGGCCGTGATCATCTACTTATTGGATTCTTTTGCTAGATTATTTACTAGCAGGCTATTTTCTAGATCATTTAAACCCATCAACAGAAATCATGCCAAGGTCCCAAATTTTGTTTCATGAAGTTCACTTTTAGAATCATAGGGCTGTGAAGTAGGAGTATTTCTTCATCCACTAAGGTTGAAATCTTAGTAGGTGCCTAAGGGAGGGGATTATACCGCATCAGAAAAGCAGTCCCATGTTGTTCACTTTTTGAAATATAAACTTTACCATTAGTGATGTTGTTTGGAACCTTTAAAGGTTAGTGCTTATGCAAGTTGTAAATTGAAATACGGTGCCCTTGTTGCTTTTGCTTCAGATATAATTTTTAATAGTAAATAGATATGTTTTTTCTTCATGCTTTGTCCAGCAATTGTTTTCTGATTTACTTACTTGATTAAGCTAACAAAAAGAAGAGCTTACATTTTCTGTAAATAATTGGGAAAATTGGGAATCATTCAGTCAACTGTAGAAAAACTTGTACAAAAGTTGTGTTTTCACTAGATTGTTTGGACTAAAATCTAGTGAATAAATTAAGTGGTCAAAGTGCAACATGGCAGGGTAATGACTGTGAGCTTTCACAAGTATGGGGATATGTTCTTTCCTGGAACTGGTGATGCTAAGGTGACTCCTCAATCCCTTGTCATTTCTTCAAGTCTTACAAGGTTTTAATCTTATTTTCATTTGTATTGATATGCTTTTGTGTTGAAGGATATAGGAGAAAGAGAAGGAAAGTTTTATGCCATAAATGTACCACTGAAGGATGGAATTGATGATACCAGCTTCACTCGACTTTTTAAAACTGTAAGTTCTTGTTAATAACTACCAACTTTAAACAGAAATCTCTGTTATGTATCAAGTCTAAACTTTTATTTGCTTCATTTTGCAGATTATTACCAAGGTTGTTGAAACATATCAACCAGGTGTGATAGTTCTACAATGTGGAGCAGATTCGCTAGCTGGGGACCGCCTGGGCTGCTTCAATGTCTCCATTGATGGTGCAGCTCTTCTTGTAATTGAAGCATATTTCCATTTCTTCCCTAGAATATTGCTTTAGAAAACTGGTGATTTTGGCCTTGAGCTAGTAGGTGGTAGCTTAGATGTGATTGGAAAGTTTACTCGCTGCAATTTGTATGTTCTTTGCAGGGCATGCTGAATGTGTTAGGATTGTGAAGAAATTCAATCTGCCTTTGCTGGTATGCTTCGATGATCCAATGCTACTTTATATTGATGTATGTGAGTGGTAAAGCTTACACAGCAGAAATCTGATATGCAGGTTACAGGAGGAGGGGGATATACAAAAGAGAATGTTGCCCGTTGTTGGACTGTTGAAACAGGGGTTCTTTTAGATTCAGAGCTATCCAATGGTAGGTTAAGGTGATGATTCACATTATAGACTTCCTTGTGAACCAAAGCGCACTTGGTAGTTATTTTTCTTTCTGGATTCTTGGTAAAATTATGCATGAGTTCTGATTACTTTATTTGTGTGAAAGCTGTTTATCATTATGTTGATTTGAATCAACAATATCTAGGTTATGCATGTCTGTTATCCTTTGAAAATCTAGAGTACTAATCCTATTTGCATTGTGAAGTTTATATTGAAGTCCACCCACCCTAACCCATGAATTCTGTGGCATAGATTGCGTGAGTGGTGGCACTAGATTCTTATTTGTTACTCCAATTTTCGTGCAGAGATCCCAGATAATGAGTATATTAAATATTTTGGGCCAGAATATTCATTGAAGATACCAGGTGGACACATTGTATGTTTGGCTTCAAAGAACTAAATTTTGTGCACTTCTTACAAAGTTGGTCATCATGCCAATATTTTCTGACCATCATGTAACTATTTTTGGTCTTGAAATTAAATCCAAACGGAGCTGAATAACCATCATAATTAATATTCTCTTGTTTTGTTTGATCAAGCAGGAAAATTTGAATAGCAAATCTTACCTTAGCACTATCAAGATGCAAGTAATGGAAAATCTGCGATGCATTCAGCATGCTCCAAGTGTACAGATGCAGGAGGTGAGTACAATCCAAGTATTTACTAAACCTTTTGATGTTTGATAAGGTATATAAAAGGATATTGAAATTCAAATTTCAGAATCATGCTTCTCCATTAATCCATTCGGATGAGAAATGGTGCTTTTACACACATAACTGGCTTAAGTTGATGATGCTCATAAGAAATTGAAGGCTCAGAATGACTCATTGATGGCATTTTTGTGTTACCTGCAAAAATGTAGCTACAATTCATATAAAAAATTTTAGATAGGCCAACAGTCACCCCTTTGGCCTGGCTGTTAATATGAAAGAAGTTAGTTGAGAACGCTGATATTTAGATGGGAGAATAAAATCTATTAATGAACTTAGGTTGCATACATTAAAACTTTTGTCATATAGTGTTCAATATGACCTTTAGCAGAACATATGGTTTGGTAATTCTTTAAATAAATCCTTTTTTAGTCTTTAACATGATCATGTTTTTTATCGTATCTAATGAGTAGTGTGGGCAAGTGGTAAGAACAAAATTTTGAACTAGACAGTAATAATTTGGTTATGTTTAAAGATATTGACATGTGAATCTATTCTATAGATGAGAAGGAAGACTGGCCCCAAAAGCTCAATGCCACTTAGAATATTAATTCTTACCCCATATTAAGTTTATATTCTTAGATTTTCAGTCTGGCACTTGGTTTCACTTATTGGATTATGGCTGTAATGTTAAATTTACAGGTTCCCCCTGACTTCTATATTCCTGATTTTGATGAAGATGAGCAGAACCCGGATGAACGCATTGACCGTAAGTTGAATTCCCTGATAGACATGAACCCTCCTTGATTCTTTATATTTGTGTAGCTTCACGCTTGGAAAGCTTGCTCAATTACTGTACTGTACTGCCATCATTGGATGTGCTTTCCTCTAACCATTGACCTTGAATCGTGTTATACAGAGCATACCCAGGACAAACATATTCAACGTGATGATGAGTATTACGATGGTGACAATGATAACGATCACAACATGGATATCTCATAGAAGTTAACTGGTGCTATTAATTGTTTGATTGGTGGAAACTCAAAACTAGAATCCAAATTAGTGAAAATGTTTGATGTCCGTACTAAGTGGTGAGAGGTTTTGTATCTTACTAGGGCAGGTGTATGAGTATTTTCCCAAAATGTTGGGGTTAAAGGAGGTAGAAAGAAGCTATAGTCATTTGTATATAATTTTGAGATAGAGAGATTGATCATTGTCATGGAGAGCATTTGGCAAAACTGTAATATTTCTGGGACCATTGAATATTATCTGCCTTTTGTCATCTCCGTTTCAGACCAGCAGACAGCAGCTGATTATTAATGTTCTTTTTTTCGATAATTGCCATGTTAGTGACACTCCTGAATGTAATTATTGTAACAAGTGACAGTATGGTCTGTAAATTTAAGCAAAAATCATAACTTAGCATTCGTTGCAGTGTGTAGATGCAAGACACATGCAATACAGGTACAAGAACACCACATCAAAACAGATGTTAGGATGTAGCTGTAGATGATCTTACAGCTAAGTCAGTTATGCTACTAGAATTGCAAGAAATGATATGGACAGAGGGAAGAATAGATACAGTTCCCCTAATGCCAGCATAAGGTTTTTTATACTGATCAAGACCTTTAAGTATTCATCACATTGATTGCTTTATATTACAAATAGATTGCCTGTGCAACATGCGAGAAATCAATGACTGAATCAACTAGAAGTTCAGCGGGAGTCTCCACTCTACCGTCAAGTGAATTATGTTCCACTTAATCCCCATTTCAAGGGGCTAAGAAATGGCAACACATATAAAAGTAAATGCAATACGTGTACCTGAATCGATACACGCAATTTACAAAGTTCAACAAGCACTTGGTACAGGTCCTTCCTTTTCTTTTAATCCTTATACTAAAAGAACCAACGAGTCACGAACTTCCCAAGTCCCTGTTCTCTGCCAAGATGCAGTCCAGCAATGAATCACAAGCATCTTCAAGAAGGTCCAAAACCTGAAAAATATAGCTAGTATCAAGGGACAACAAATTCATAAGTTTCAACAAGAAATTGAATCAAATTTGATAATAAAACTGGAAGGCCTGCAATAATCCAATATATCTTTAATAGAGGGACCAATGTATTGAAAGGAGAAACTTGTAGGCTCTACTGATAAAACCAGCATCCATACATGAGATTTATAGGGGAGGGGGAGTTATGCAATGAACGATGCACATGTCATGGAGTAGTTAAGCGAGCAGGCCCAAAGATTGAAGCGATATGGAAAGCATTATTCAGGTCAGATCCATACTGAATGGTCTCTGATAACAGGAGCTACAGCTGAAATAGAAATTAACTTGTGAAGAAAAATAGTGCAAGCAAGCACAACTGTGCACACACAAAGAAACAATGAATTAAAAGAAATTATTTGCTAAACCAAACTCAACAGCCAGATATGCATCTCAGAGACAAGATCCTGCCTGAAGCATTCTCATTTCATGTTTGAAATTAAACTGAAACAGGCCTGAGACATGCCGTTCAACTTTCATGACAACATATTGCTTTAACTCACCTCAACTTTCAAATTAAACGCAAATAGTTAAAGCCTGAACTAAGTATAATTAAATGCAAAAAGCACTCAATTGTTCCACTGCTGCTATTTGACAAGTCATGCGACCATATTTCAATCCCGAAACTTCGTTTCACATTTCAGAGTTTTACAAACCACTGTCATTGCAACTCGATAATTTCAACAATCTAACAAAACAAATCATGATTAAACCTGCACAATTTGACTGAAAATATGGGGCATACTTTCTCAAATCCCTGTGGTCCACCAAAGTATGGATCTGGCACTTCAGTTTCATCGTGTTTCTTACAATAGGAGCACATTAATTTAACCTGAAAAACCAAATGAATCTTTGAGAGTTAAAACAAAGCAACCCTGTACTGACAGCCCCCAATCATTGGTCTTTCATTAACCTTCTTAGCAGCATCATCAGCGAGAGGCTCTCTGAATTTCCATCTGTTAAACACCTCCAAGATATCCTCTGCACACAACACCAAAATACTGTCATTACTAAAGCAATTTCACATGAATTTACAGACATCGCTAGGCTTCTGTTCTTTTTAGATATAACAAAGCACACTCAAATTCACTGAATGCTCAAAACACGTACATACAGAAGACTGATAACCCTATAAACAATCTTTGTTCTAAACATTCACCCACCTCGATTCTGCTTGTCCATGGCAAGAATGATATCAAAATCTTTGAAATCGGACGGTTGTATTGGCCTAGATATAGATGTTATCTCAATCCCACGCCTTTTTGAGGCAGCACTCATTCTTGGGTCAGCTGGATTACCCTTCAAATTATTAAAACAACAATCAGATAATAGTGACAAATAGACAACACAATAGATAACTGTTGTAGATGACCTCATGATAGTTAATGGTCCCGGCAGAGTCAATAAAGAACTTGGACTCAAGCCCTCTCTTCTTGACAATGTCCCTGAAGACACCCTCAGCAGCTGGGCTTCTACAAATGTTGCCCAAACAAACAAACAGAACGGTAAAAGGTTTGATCTTTGTGTCTGTGGAGGGTTGTGTTGAAGATGCCATTGATGATGCTTTGATCAGAAGAGGCCTAAGCGTGCAAGATGAACTGACAGTGTTGATGGGTATTTTCTGACGATGGAAACCTTGGAGATAGTTTCTGACAAGTGGGTTAACGCTCAGAGATTTGGTGTTGAAGTGGCAAAAATGCAAATTCAGAGATGGGATTGGCAGCCTAGTCCTGGTATTGGTGGTAACAGAGTACAAGGATGGTGATACAGATACACTCGTCATTTTCTCTGGTGATGTATTTGCTTTAATGGCGTTTTAGGAAATAAAGTTGTTTTGGGTTGAGAGGTTGTGGTTCAGTGGATGTGGGCTGGACTGTTCTGATCAAGAAATAATGGAATGGAGCTGGTTATGTTTATGGATTAAGGCTACATCACATATGGTTCGGCTTTTGTTGTAACGTAAATCTCATCACCATTCAACTGTTCTTCTGTTGTTAAATTAACAATTGTTGGCAATAATTTATGAAATATTAACTACAAAAAGTGACTGGGATAGATTTGATGGACAAATCAGAGCATAATAACATTTTCAGTAATCTCATATTTCAACTCTCAAAGTCTTGTCAACGTATACATATCTAAGAACATTTTCAGTAATCTCATATTTCAACTCTCGAAGTCGTGTCAACGTATACATATCTAAGAACATTTTCAGTACTCTCATATTTCAACTCTCAAAGTCGTGTCAACGTATACATATCTATACATATCTATATAAATTGCCGCAGTTGCAGGAATGCGTTTACACTATAATATTTGACAAGATAGACACAGAAATCTGGTTTTGTTGATTAAAACATCTCCAGCTGATTATCCTCTTCTGTACTCCTACTTTCCTTACTCTTGGTAGTATTGTCCTTGTTATAAGAAGACACACCAATACCAACATCGCAAAACTTTGGCAACTCTGGTGGTATTGAGCATCGTATTAGAGGCCAATTAAGACCTTCAAAGAAAGGGTGCTGCCTGATCTCTGCTGCTCCTTTAGCAGATCCTAATCGGTTTTCAGGCTCTTTTATCAACAACCCTCTAATCAAATCTCGTGCATGAAAGCTGACTATAGGGCTGCTAGGAAACTTCAGGCTTCTTGACACCACATTTGTCAGCGTTTCCTCATTTCCTGATCCTTTGAATGGTGTTCTACCATATAACAACTCAAACAGGAAGATTCCAAATGTCCACCAATCAACAGCACTTCCATGGCCCTCACCTTTGATCATCTCTGGCGCCAGATATTCGTGAGTACCAACAAAGGAGTTGGATCGGGCACTAGTTGGTTCCACTACAAGTTGTGGCAGTGGGTTCACCTGTGATGCCAAGTCAGATCTCAACTTGCGAGATTTCACGGCCACTGATAGAAGTCTTGGGGTGAAACATGAAACCTGCCACGCTGGATGGAGGCAGAAAGGATCAATGCAACTGGACTCAGAGCATGGACTTGACGTCTTTTTCACTTGCTCTGTATCAGGTGAAGATGACTGAACCAGAATGGGATTAACAGTACATCTCAGTGACAAGTCAAAGTCTGAGAGCATTATATGCCCATCTTCCCGGACCAGAATATTTTCTGGTTTTAAATCTCGATAAATAACTCCAAGCATGTGCAAGTATTCTAATGCAAGAAGAACTTCTGCAACATAGAACCTGCAGAAATGATAATTTCAAATTAGTTCAAAAACATGGGAAAGGGGAAGAAAAAGTTTTATAACCAAGAAAAAGGTTGCACTAGAAGGAACAAAAAGATTCCTGCCCGTCAGACCTCCCCTATTTATTGACTAATAGGGCCATCAGAATCTCCCTTATGTATACTCTAACAGATACTAAAATAAGGACAAAGCGCATTCCTCTTGGAGAATTTCTGACAAAATAATATTCACAAGCCAATTACACTCATAAGGTACTATGCATGACGTTTTAAATGATAATAATAACATTTTATATTGTATGGCTGAAGCCACGAGCAGCAGGCTTAATGGCCCCATACTGAACAGTGTCCTGAAGAGAAAGCATACAGGCCTGAGTCCTGTACATAAGCAAGCAATCACTCAAGCATCTCCACTTGTTTGTCGCACCCAAAATTCAACTATGTCAAGTTCCAAAACGATACTCTTATGGCATCACTCTCATTTGCATCAACCTATTAGACCTTGCATAAAAAGGCCTAAAATTTTTCATAAATTAGTGTCTGTAACTTGCTCTGAGGACATCCACCGCAGCGCAAAATGTTTTAACCCATCAAATATCTAGATTCAATTATTAGATCCTTCCTGACCCAACTTTAATACAACTTTAATAGAGAAAAAAGGTCAATGCTTCAAAGGTCTAAATAGAATGTGCCAATAAGCATGAATTCCGGATTAGAGGGCATGTTGTGGATAAGAGGAAAAGAGAAGTAGAAGAAGGCAGGAATACATTTTACAGGCATGTGAGAGGAAAGAATTAAATCATAAGTAGGATCACCCATAACAAAACAGGAACAAAATACACATGTATCGAATAGCCAACAGAGATTCGCACCTTGCTGCTTGTTCAGAGAAACATCTGCCAGGTTGCTTCTGCCTTGACATATGCAGATCTCCACCAGGACAATACTCCATAACCAAGCATGAGAACTTATCCGATACAAAATGGGCATATAATGTAGGAAGAAAAGGATGATCTAGCATCTGCATTATCTCTTTTTCAGTTCGGGCCCTGGACATCTTCTTTCTGCTTGCCAAAAACTCATTGTCCATGACCTTCAGAGCAAATAGGCAATTTGTACCTGTTAGTTCAGCAAGATAAATAGACCCAATATCCCCACAGCCAAGCTTCTTAATCAGCTTAAAATGCTTCAAACTCAGGCCCCCATACAGCTTCTGACTTTGCCGAATGGCTTCCCACCTTAAGTCCCGTGACATGTGAGGCCTAGTGCCACTACAACTAGATCCACTCAAATTACTGCCTTCACTTGTACTTACACTGCTACTATAGTCACCAATGCTACTTTTTGAGCTTTGGGAGAATTCCCCCTTTTCTCTTGATCTTGACTTCTCATCAACTTTACTCAACACAGATTTCATCTTATTGCAATTTGAAATGTAATCAAGATTGTTTGGACTTGAATCCACAATGTTTGAAATGAATTCAGTACTTCTGGAATGTGGAGAAGCTTTCATAATTTCTTGTCTTAGACTCACAGCATGACAGTCACACATCCCGCTGTCTGAATTAATAAGACCAGAATCTAGACGTCTGTCAGTTTTTTCATTACATGCATTTAAACTGTTGCAGGAAGATGGATCCTTCTTTACTTTCTTCCTAATAAAGTTCTTGCCCCTGAAGATTGGCATAAATCGCGGACTACTGCAAGTAGAACTGCTTGAAAGACCAACAGCGCTGGAACTAGAAGGTAAGCATGTGCTATGTAAGTGGCTTTTCTGTCCCTGTGGAATTAATGTTTCCACAGAAAATTTACATGAGACTGATGCAGTTCCATCCACTTCTTTTGGATTCTCACTGGTATGCATGGCAGAGGAACAGCCTGCAGATTCAAGCCCATCACTTCGTGCTTGTGGAATTTCACTATTAAATCCAGTCACCAGAGGAACAACATGATCATGTACAGGAAGCACACTATCGTTCGCTCTTTGGGATGCTTCGAGTTCCTTCTCAGACGTACTAGCTGTGATTTGTTCTGGAATAAGTGATATTTCAACTAAATTTCCATTTCTTTCATTCAAGGGGAGGCCAGAAGCATTAGCATCAACAACCACTTCTCTGTACAATCTTTTGATAGTTCCTGCTTCTGAGGGCCTAGATGAAGAAGCTTGTTTGGACAATCGCTTCATAGCAGCCATCTCGGATGCCTGAGAAATGCACAATCCTCTCAATGCCTGTTTCAAACTCACGGGTTCAGCAATTCCAATCCCTGAGGTTTGAGGCGAACCAATTCTCATTGGTCTCTTCATAGCTTTCTTTCTTAAGCTGTCTCTACCACCTTCATGCACCAGTCGAAGACCCTTAGTAGAAGTTCTAATGTCAATTGCTTCAAAAAGACGATTAATGTCATCTTCTATAGAATATTTATTACCCACTTTCAGAACAGACTGTTTTCCTGCTTTTAAGCTCATATCTGGTTCATATTCAGTATCTTCAGTTGACTCAACAATTTCAGATGTGGTGGGCAGCACATCCATCCCCATTGAATTGTCTTCTATACACTAACAGTACTGATTAATACTTTACAAGGTTAGATTAACCCATTTCCAGAGAAGTATGCCGAAAATACTTCCTAATGTAAATTAGAAAAAACACGACAAATCCTTGGAACCTCTCTTCAGTCATACTGATCCCACAGTTAAAATCCCCTGCCCTTACCCCTTTAGCATCCTCAAAATAAAACATCCAAATCCTGGCATGATAAACAACTTTAAGATAAATACAGAGAAATATATGGTCAGAAGAATAACTCATCCATGATTTGATTAACGAGCATGAAATAATACAATTAATATCTCCACAAGACCAGAATTTCTAGCACCAATAACTAAACTAATGTAATTTAAAGCAACTTATTCACCATAAGAATGCGGTTTCATGGAATTTCAAATCAACAGAGTGATCTATAAACTTAACGTAGCTTTCCCCATCAGTGATTCACACCCAACGCTGATGGCACAACTACCACATCTTAAAGTTTGGACCTTTTGACAAATACAAAAGCTGTTCACTTTAAGTTAAATCACTGAAGCACGCCTGGCACACGATATGTAACAAATAATTCAAAAAGCAGACAGCTTTATTCCTTAACAACCAGTTTTGGGCTATAGTAAAGCACATCAAATAATCAATATACTGTTTTTCCCAGCCAAGAGATTATGCTTAATCATGTTCAAGCCAAGATACAAGCAGTTGACTTCCATTTCAAATCAAGCTAATCAGGTTCTAATCAAACAACCCTTTTTCACCAGCAAGCACATCACCTCAGCGTTGCATTCTACGAATTACAATAGTAAATTCATTTTTAAAAAAAAAGGGAACAAACTTTAGAAAAACAATCAAATAAAATGGAAGTGATAGCAACTATTCAGAAACCAAATAAACATAAAAGTAACAAAGAAAACAGAGGACAGCACCTGAAGAAGAGATCAGAAGAATTGATGTATCAACGAGGACGCAATATAGACGGGAGCTTTTGTTCAGATTAAAAAAAACAGAGAGAGAGAGAGAGAGAGAGAGCGTGAGTGTGTATGTTGATGCTAGGGCACGAGAGGAGAGTGAATGAATTAGGAAAGAGCAAAAGAAGAGAAAAGGAAACAAAGTTAGAAATGATATCACGAGGAACGCAAGCCCCTTTTTTCTCTCCAACAAATAGAGTACGCAGACAGAATTGGATACTCTTGAGACAGACACATACATACACACACTGTTCCTTTTTATGTTATGGCGGAAAACAACAGGAGGCCTGGCTCTCAGCGATCGCCATGTCCATACTACCAAGAATCTTTTCCAGATTTTTTTTCTTTTCCAGTTTTCCTGTTGTCATCAAATAGATTATGCTCGTCAACACAGAATTTTAACCAGTTATATAAGATATCACTACTTAATACGAACTGACTATCTCTTTGCCTGAACCTTCTCTCACAAAACTAATCCATATACAATCTTTTGTTTATAATGAGAAAATATAATTAAACTAAGGAAAGATAGCGTTGACCAAGTCAAATCGCGGCGAATTAAATTCAAATGAAATATCTTTTGTTTTTATTTTTCTATATCCGATCCGACTTGTCGTTCCTTTCGAATAACAAAACGCAACCCAACAACTAGGCCGCAGCACCTCATTCGATTAAAGCCGCCGAAATTACTCAACGAGCAAAGCAATGGAGGACTCCCAGAACGGCGACGCTAACAGAAACATGACGGCGGACACCGAGCAAGAGGCGCCAATTGTAGGGCCTGGTCCAGCACCAAAGGCTCGCCCCAAACGTCCTCTCCAGTTCGAGCACGCCTACCTCGACGCTCTTCCCTCTGCCAATATGTACTTGTGTTTCTAGGGTTTATTAACTACATATATTATAGGTTTTGTTTCTCTTTTAGTGCGTACTCAACTATCTTTCGTTCAGTCCTCAACAAATTGTCACCGTGTTTTACTAGCTTCTGATCATGCTTTCTTGTTCACTCGAGGATAATTGCTAATGGAATCTGCAAGATTTAGTACTAATTTCTTCTCTCTGTCATACTCTTCAGGTATGAAAAGAGTTACATGCATCGGGATGTGGTGACTCATGTTGCTGTATCTGCAGCTGATTTTTTCATTACCGGAAGCCTTGACGGTATTCGTTCTCGCTATACATGAATACTAAGACTTGGTTTTGCATGCACAATATCGCTGTCTTTTTAATTGCTTGCTGTTTTAAAAATAAAAAGAAAAGAAGAGATTGAAGTTGTTAAAAAATAGAACTTTTCTTTTTGTGTTACTGCACTGATCTTCCCAGGTGCGAAAAAACTCAACTACGGTATTAACATCTTTTCTGCTTCAAATCTTTGTGTTAAAAGTATCTGGTCTTGATGTATGCTAGCTTCCAGGCATAATGTGTTTGAATTTAGTTACTCTTTACACTTGACCATATAGCACTGCACCATTTATGGGATTTTTCGTTTATTTTGTGGTTGGTTCACATATCCATGTCATTCACAACTTTATCCTGACTATCCATTTATTGAGCCATCCTAGAAACTACAATAATGCATGCTTCATTTTGACATTACTAGCTGTTTATTTCTTAAGAAAATTGGGTTAACTTTCAAACGCCATCCACTCAACTGAGCATATGAATCCAGGACTTATGGGTCCTAGTTAGGGAGTGCCTATCGATAGGCTACACCTGCCATCTCATTAAAGTTTAACTTTTGGTTCACTTGGTTTGCTCTTATCTACTCCACCCGAAATACAGTGGTTTTGTATGATTGTTTATCCTATAGTTGCAGCTAGGTAGTCATGAATTAGACAACAAGTTTGCTTGTATGTTGAATCTCATCAATTTAGAGGTTTTGTTGCGATGGAAATTTTGACTTAATTACCAACCTTTTTCATGACAACCTATTTTTGCTTGATAAGTGCTGCTTATTGAGTTAAGTGATCAAGAAACGAAATTATTCTCATTGTTTGGTATTGTATTGACAGAGCTTTTAAAGATGATACTCTTTATCAATGCTTACTAAATGCACTGTTCTTTTTTTTAATAACTAATATGAATCAGGGCATCTGAAATTTTGGAAGAAAAAATCTACAGGCATTGAGTTTGCAAAACATTTTAGATCTCACCTTGGCCCCATAAAAGATCTAGCGGTGAGTTCATTTTTCTCAACAGTACCTCTATAGCCTTATGTTTTGTCATCTCCATTTTCATGTTCTTAAGACAGTGCAGTCATCAACCATGAGTTAGTTCAGCCATGCAGGTTAGTGTGGATGGCCTGCTTTGCTGCACAATTTCAGATGACAGTTCTGTGAAGATATATGATGTTGTCAATTATGATATGATGGCTATGATTCGCCTACCATTTGTTCCTGGTGCTGCGGAATGGGTCTACAAACAAGGTGATGTCAAGGCTAAACTTGCTGTTAGTGATCAGAAATCTTCATTTGTGCACATCTATGATGCACGATCTGGTTCAAATGAACCTATCATATCAAGAGAGGTTTGTACCTTAATGTCAATTGTGGTTTTCCAAATGAAAGGGTTTTTGTACCTATCTTGTCATGATAAAGATGCTTATGTTTTTTAAATTTCCACTCCTCCAGGTACACTTGGCACCAGTTAAAGTTATGAAGTATAATCATGTCTTTGATATTGTGATATCTGCTGATGAAAAGGGAATCATTGAATACTGGAAGCCTTCTACACTTAAGTTCCCTGATGGCGAGTATGTGCATAGGAACACTTACATTTGATTACTGCTTTGAATGATATGGGCTGCCCCATTTTCAAGTTATTTCAATTAGATATTTTAAAGTGAAATGGTGTGGGCTTATTTCCTATGTTGGTGTACATCACTGAACCTTCTTGTGTTATGAGATCGCAGTTTAGGCTAGAGGCTCATTTTATATCTTCTTTCATTAGTTCATAACTTGGGAGATAATGGTTAATTCATAATCTTGTGTAAAATGATGGCATTTGATGTCTTCACGTACCAAGAGTTGCACCTTTTATAGCTAAAGCAGCTAGAATGTTAAATTTTGGCTTTGCTGTTATATTGGTCACCTAGCAATGGAATGCTTTTTTCAATGGAACAAGTTATGCCATCATGCAGTTGGCTATTTTCTGATCTCTTGGATACTTGAATCAATTTTGGCTGTTGTCTTTTAATCATGTTTTGTCACTTTTAAGTTTTGCTTGTATGATTTTGTTGTCTTATACTCATTGATGCTTGATGGTCTTCTTTTATTTGGTCACTGCAGGGTGAACTTTAGATTGAAAAGTGATACCAGTCTACTTGAGATTGTAAAATGCAAAACAGTTGTTTCAACTATTGAGGTACATATTGCATCTCTATAACTGGTCAAATTGATAACAATCTTGTGCTTGAATATTGGCAATTGTACTAGTTTTTGTTTAGAATTTTAAGATGTTCAATTGTTTTCTCCATGAAATTGATTTAGAATGTAGTGGCAAAGAAAATTTGACTAATTGCATTGTAATCTTACTATTCAGGTGAGCTCAGATGGTAAGCAATTTTCCGTTACCTCACCTGACCGAAGGATTCGTGTATTTTGGTTCAGAATGGGTAAACTAAGACGAGTTTATGATGAATCACTGGAGGTATTAACAATTTTATTGCAACTGTTGCTTATAAGTTCTTAGGTTCTGCCCTCATTTATGAACTTTGTGCTCGTTAGGTGGCTCAAGATCTCCAGAGAAGCGGGTCTTCATTATACCAGTTGGACGCTATAGATTTTGGAAGAAGAATGGCTGTTGAGAAAGAAATTGAAAAGACAGAAACTGCACCACAACCAAATGCTGTTTTTGATGAGAGCTCTAATTTCCTTATTTATGCAACACTCCTTGGAATTAAAGTAAATAACTAAACTTAAATTGCATGAAACATTATCTAGAGATCTGTTGTTGGATTTCTTTACCACAATATACCAATATTTTCTCTTTGTTCTTTCGACAACTTTTTGGATTCTGTGTTTTCTGTAGGTAGTAAACTTACATACCAACAAAGTTGCAAGAATTCTAGGAAAGGTGGAGAGTAATGACAGGTTTTTGCAAATTGCCCTGTATCAAGGTGACCGAGGCAGTAAAAAGGTTAGGAAATTGCCATCTGTTGCAGCAAATGTCAATGAGAGCAAAGATCCCTTGACAGACCCTACTCTTTTATGCTGTGCTTTCAAGAAACACAGGATTTATTTATTCAGGTAGCTTCGCCGGTTTTCTAACTGTTCATTTAAATTTGATGGTTTTATTTTCTTAAATATTCTCTTGTGATGCTATTATTGACTTTACCATGTGCTGAACTTGGACATGGTATTGATATTAACCAATTGGAGAGAAGTAACATGAAAACATTCGAATAGCTTCTGATATTTGCAAAAATTCTTATTATGCTTGTCTTCTATTTGTACTTGATGATGTATATGTTTCTTATTTTGAAAAGTTTGACCCTAGCGGTTCATGTAAAGAATGAAATATTTGGTACCAGTGATGGGATATTGATCGAATCCTGATAATTTGGTTTAGGAAATCAACACTAATAAGTTGCTTAACATTCCTTGACATAGATGGAAAATGAGTTTAATAGGTGCCAATCCGAACTAAACATGTTGGTTTATTTGAAAAACTTATTGCAGCAAATTACATTATCTTACTTACTGAAATTGAGCTCCCCTTTTTATTTTTATATGGCTTGGTTTTTCTGTTGCTAATTCTTTTCTTTTCTTTTTGTTGATTATTTTATGATTTCAATAGCCGGAGAGAACCAGAAGAACCCGAAGATCCTACCAAGGGAAGGGATGTCTTCAATGAAAAGCCCCCAGCAGATGAGCTTTTGGCTGTATCTGATATTGGAAAAGCAGTGACAACGTCTCTACCTGACAACGTGGTAAACTTTCTTTTTGTGTTTCCATACACAATTTTATTGCACAAGTTAAACCTGGTCTATCAAATACATGAAACTAGAAATCCATGAGTTTAGAGCTGTCTTGCCATTTGTTTAGACGTGTAGATAAGTGCGTTAGCATGATGGCTGTTAAGTTATTCCATAAACTTTGCATGTTGATATGCCCCATGTTCTCTTGTTCATAAAATAGAGCACAGCTGTCTTTTTGCACTTGTTAATCATATTTTCTGATCAATACTCTTTGACCAGATTTTGCATACCACAATGGGTGACGTTCACATGAGATTGTACCCTGAGGAATGTCCAAAAACTGTGGAGAACTTTACAACACACTGCCGAAATGGCTATTATGATAATCTCATCTTTCACCGTGTCATCAAAGGGTTCATGATACAAACAGGAGACCCTTTGGGAGATGGCACCGGTGGCCAGTCTATTTGGGGCAGAGAGTTTGAGGATGAGTTTCACAAAAGGTAACCTTTTTGGTTCATTTTCATCATATTGTATTGGTTCCTGAAACATCAAGATTTCCCCCATTCTACTCCAGAAACACTTAAAGAGATAGCAAAATTCTTTGTTTTGGTTGATGAAGCTCTTCTTTGCTTCTTATAGAGGTTTATGCCTGTGGCTATGGCTGTCAGTTAATGTACTGGAAAGATGAATATAGAGTTGTTAAGTAGTTACTGGTTAAGATTTCTTCTATATTTCCTCTTTCATCATACAAGACCTGAAAATCACATGAAATAAGTTGGTGGCATGGAGTCGTAAAGAACAATCTTTAATGCTCATTATCACAGTGCCAATTGCTTTGATGGTTCAAATATGGCTTGTTCAAACTATAACCTTTAATTTGTGGAGAAAATGATGTTCTGGCCATTCATGTGACATTGTTAGATCAGTATATTTTGGCTCTTTCATGGAATTATTTCACGAGTCGGCATATAAAGGGGTTTAATTTAAAGAAACAAAGCTGTACATGGGATATGACAAAGCTTTTTCCATTATTAATGTTTATATGTGCAGTGGCTTGGTTGCTGGAGTTATAGCCTGTACATAGAGTTGAGTAAAAATTGTGTAGTTATAACAATCTAGAAGAAGAATTTTAAGCTCAGTTGGAGTGGGAGAGAAAAAGATGGGGAGAGAGAGAGAGAAGAATAACATATGGATCATGGTGAATATCTTATGGCTACTCTATAGCACTTGTGGAGGTTTATCTAAGTGTGGATCTTAATTATAAATTAACCAAAGTACATTCATTGTCATTACAGATGTTTGTAGCAAACTTTCGGTGGCTTGGTTGCTTATTTTACAGTAAAGTTTGAAGTGACTGGTTAAGTAGGAACATGTAGTTCTAGAAGAAGCAGAAGAAAAAGAGTAACTTCAAGAGAGAGAGAGAGACTTATATGGAACTTGATGGAAACCCTTTATTACGTATACTAGTGTGTCTAAACAAAGCTTTTAATTCCAAACTTAACTTCAATTGTCATAATTTCTACAGAAGGTCTTTTGAAAATTCCCTTGTTGATTTCCCCAACAATTGGACATACAATGGTTTTTTATGTGTCAGGTGCTCCGGCACACTCTCTCTCTCTTTCGTGTATTTTTTATCTGCCATTTTCCACTGCATACTTTAGATTCTGGTTTATTTGCATGATCTTTAATTCTATTTGTACTACTACTGATCACATTTTTGTGTTGTCAGTTTACGGCATGATAGACCTTTCACAGTGTCAATGGCAAATGCTGGACCAAACACAAATGGCTCCCAGTTCTTTATCACCACTGTAGCCACTCCATGGCTGGACAATAAGCATACTGTTTTTGGTAGAGTTGTTAAAGGAATGGATGTTGTCCAGGTAAAAATGAGCCTTAGTTGTTTGATATGCATTTACATTTTGCATATGCATGCATAGTTTCCCTTCAGATGTGGTTAAGAAATTCCATAATGTATTATGTTGTATAAAACTGACATTAAGTTTATTCATAAGTTCCATTCTGAAACAAAAACAGGGGATATTTTAACTAGTTTTATTTTATCATTGTGCGACTTTGAATGTCAACTTGCTTGCTAGCAAGCCATGTACTTTACTCTTCTTTAGGGACAGTTATGGAATTCCTTGTATGACCCATCACTAATAATATTTGTGGATGTCTCTGCATCCTATAGAAATATTAATGTGGGTGCCGTTGACAGGCTATTGAGAAGGTGAAGACAGATAAAACAGATAAGCCATACCAGGATGTGAAGATCTTGAATGTGACTGTTCCTAAGTCGTAGCATCATTCTGTGATGGTCAGAGATGAATTTGCTCTGACGTGCACCTACAAATGATGCATCAAGTAAGTGTCTCATTCTAGTCCTCTGTACAGTTCTCTTATACTATGTTTAAGGTTATCCCCCTTCTTTTCTCTCTTAATATTTTTATTTTCTTGTCTAAAGCTACTTGGGATACACGATTGCAGCTGAGTCCCTTGTGGAGGAATAAGTTCAAATTATTAGTCATGGAAGAGAATTTTCTAAATAGTTATCACCTTGGACATGTATGGATTTGTGTATTCATCCCAGTAATTTAGGGTCTTAAATTCTGTTCCTTCATCATGTCTCCTATGTCAATGGTCAAATAATCTGTATGTTCTCTAGGTGAGATGATCAACAGCACAATAAATATTAGAAGATGTCACTCTGTTTTTTCCCCTATTCGGAAGAGAAAGGCTGATTGAGTCATTTTAGCTTGTTTGGCTTGAAACTTATTGCTGATCTTTCAGCAAAAGGCTATATTTCTTAATAATGTGTCCAACTAATACTTATCCCCAAGTTGTTAAGTCGATCTCAGAATCCTGAGGAGAGGAATGTGCAGCTAAAGATTTATTTCGTGATTGCTAAAAATGTAAGGAATAACTCCGATCTTGGTCAAGTGTGACTAGAGTTATGGTCGTTTCCCAAAGGTTATTGTTTTTTACCCGTGGTGTGCGGATTATATTTGTAGACGAGTAGACTTGCTCCATCTCCTTTAGTACTTCCTTAACATTTTCTTTTGATTTGTCAAGAAATTAATTGTTCTCCGTGATGATTGTCATGTTAATCATTACTTTGTCGGCTTCAGGTAAACATTTCTAACGGGCAAGGCCTCCACCTCCAGACACATCTTTAGCTGTTTTCGTATTGTAGATCGAAATGTAATGGAGTCATGTTATCAGAGAGTGGAGAGCAAGCTGAGATCTTCCCGAGATGCTCATCTGTGCTTCATGTCTTAACGTTATTTGCAACTGTCGTGTATTATCATCTCCTGTATGTTTGACTGCTTGCTCTTATTCCTTTTCTAAGTTCTTACATGCCACCATGCTTACCTAACTGGATCCCCGAGAGATTAAATTGCAGACCACCTCTATATTTTTTCTTCGAGGGTCGTTCGCTCTGATATAAATCCAAATGTTTGAGATTCTGACCTTGCCATTCGTAAGATAACTTGGTTTTGTTCACCTCAATAACTTGGTTTTGATCTTTAAGAGGTGAATCGTATTTTCCAACTGTAGTCCTGTGCTAAATTATGATAATCGAGGCGTATGTGTTGCTTATAGCGTATGTTCTCTTTTCCTTAGCCGACGCAACCATTCCATATTTCATGTGTTGATTCTTAGTTTAGGCCCTTTAAGGTATTAATTTCGGGAGGAGAGATGATCAGGGGTTGAAAATAAGCTTGGAGTTGAATTAGAAATTCAACATTATTATAATTAAAAAAAAGACATCTTTTTTTCTTTAGTTGAAGTAGAAATTCAACATTATTATAATAAAAAAGACTTGCCCTTTTTTCTTTAAGCCAAAAGGACAAATAATTCTAACCTTCACAGTTTACCTTGTTCTTCGTGTGGTTGAGGCAGGCGTTAGCCGCGTGGTTGTTTTCGTTTAAGTTTTTCTAGTTGCACTCTTCCTTGTTAAAAAAAAAAAAAATTGTGAACGAAAATCTTAACAAAGACTTGGCATGATTAGTTATCTGACATGTTATAATATTTTATCTTTAAAATAGGTTTATAATACAACATGTTAGCTTATTTGTGTTTATTTATTTATTTATATTTTATTTTTATATTACTCGTTTTTATTTTTTATTTATATGTTGTTGTTGTTATATTATTATTATTATTATTTCTTTATAATTATATTTTATCTTTTGTTTTCAATTTTATTGTTTTATTTATTTTATTTATTTTTATTGTTTT
>JANKYE010000012.1:8144530-8156121 GCA_032467995.1 Erythroxylum dillonii
TTAGTTTTAATTTTTTACAAACTGTTCTCAAAATTATTTTTTCTATTGAATCTATTGAAAATAACATCTTTGTCAATGAAGGATAAGATTGTGTAGTTTTGGACTTTTATTGAAATGTTATTGATGTTATTGTTTTGTAACATCACATGTGCACCAAGTAATATTATGAGACTCATTCTTAATTTTAAAATAAATAAATATTGTAATTAACAATGTTATTTTCTTAATTAATAAAATCTTTTTAAATAATAATATATTTTAACTATTTAAAAATTTTTACCTGATAAAATCTTTAATCTTAATTTTATTATCACTAAAATTCTAATTCTCTTTCAGACTCCTCCCTTCTTTGATTGTAGCGATGTTCTAGTCTAACGGCTTCTTCACTTTGTCTTATTCATCTTCTTCAATGATATATTCACCTTTCTTCTTTTTTCATGCCTTTACTCTTGACTTCTCTTATGTGGTAATTTTCACGCTTATGTCCTGTTAAATTTTCATTCATCTTGACATTTTCGCTTGCCTCTTATGTCGTCCTTGTTGCGTATTGGAGGCAATTACTCGCACATATTATAAAATGGACCTACATTAAATAAAAATGAGGGAGTAGGGGTCTTGATGGTTATGTGAGAAATGTGCCTTTTTTTCAACTTTTTTCGTTACTTCTCAAGTTATCAAATCAAAGAAACATTACCTTAGTTGAACTCCATCACTAAACATGATGATCAGATTCGTCTAATATACCTAGTTAGTATATTTTATTTTCAACTAATAATAGAGTAAGAACTAATATACCTAGTTTTTGAAATTCTCAGTCTCCCGAATCAGCCTCAAGTGAATGCAATAGAGTAAGACCATAGGATATGATTGAAAAAGACTATAATATGAATCTATTCAATCTTTATAGGTGAATCGAGTCAGAATTTTAAATTTTTATGGATGCAATCAATTCCAGTAATAATAAAATTATTCTTGATTAATCAAATATAAAATAAAATGTTTAAATTGATTATATAACTTTTAGTTTCATGTGCTTGCTTTTAGGCTAGCTTTTGGTGGAGTTTGATTCGGATGATAAGTTTATGCAAATAAGATGTCCCTTTCCTGAAATGGAAAGGAATCGATATTGCTAATTTTTTGAAAAACTATTAATTGTTCATTTATGATATGAATGTGGTTGAAATGGTTAAATGGGGTTATAGATTATACATGCTCCTTAATTTTGTTTCTAGATTATCTTAAGTTTGCAGTTGAAGGTGGGTTTTGGTTTCAGCAAAAGAGTTTAATGATCAATGAAAACTAAAACTAATTTAGACAAGATTCAATCATGCGAAAATTTAAATCCTAATAAAATATTAGTAATGATATTTAGTAAAGGTTGAGTTTAATTATACTCAGAATAGCTAGAGTCTAATTATATTTTAAAAAAGAAAAACCTATGAAAAAGAAATGTTTCAAGATAAATTCATACAACTATTTTTCATTCAATATTATATCACTAGTAATGACTGATCCTCCTTATAAATATTGCATATTGTATTGGTTAACTATATAGAGTGGCTATTATGCCACTCTTATCAAACTTGCTTTTTTATATAGTTTTGTATAGTTCTTAATTATTATTTTGTTCAGGTCCCTATATTGATAAACATGGTTTCAGAATTGTATGTATATCTCCTATCAACTCGTCAAAACCCAATATCCTATTTTGGTCATTTTAATGACTTATGTTGCTTTTACTGTTCTATGTATAATGGCCCAATAAGGAAGTATAAGACCTTTTTATGATGGGAATTTCATGTTAGAACCTAAATTCAAATATTTGGCAATTTTATTGTTATATTTGAAAATGTTCACGTTGATTATATCAGTAATTGTCAAATATATGAGATGGGGAAGGATTTAGGATACCACCGAATTGATAAGGCCTAGTTTGAACTTTAAAGAGTCTTTGATACTTATTGGGTCAAACCAAAATTATATTATGTTAGCAGACCTAAAGAAAATTCATGGGAGTGTTGATATGTATGTAACTAATTATATAGACACACCTTTCCCTGAACCTGACATATTATGTATAACTGGAGGAGAGGAACATGTTAATGACCATGATGATGATGAATATGGTGTAAATATGGATGAATATGGTGAATATATGGATGAACAAGGTGAGCATGTGAATGAACAAGGTGAACATGTGGGGGAAGATATTGAATATGTTCAATAAAATTTCCATATAGACATTTTTTATAATCGTCAACCAGTCGAAATTGATTCAATTAATTGTGATAGTTTTATTAGTAGTGACGAATATCCTAGTGGAGAGGAGTTAGGTGAAGCTTTGCATAGTTCAAGTTCAAATATTAAACAGATTTTACAAATCTGGCACAATAATGAGGATTGGATATGGAGTTTGGAACTACAAAAGAATTTTAAAAAAGTAGAAGTCATAAGATTAGGGTTAAGTGTATTGATGGGTGCTCTCGAGAGTTATATTTGGATATAATAAAAATGAGAGATATTTTAAAGTAAATAATTATAAACTTGACAGTTGTTTCGCAACTAACAAACCAAATTTGGTTTTTAACAAATTCTTGATGAGACATTTCAATGATAGAATTTTTAAGAAGCCTAGTATTTTAACCTTAAAAAATGGTTGACTAACAAACCAAATTTGGTTTTTAACAAATTCTTGATGAGACAATTCGATGATAGAATTCTTAAGAAGCCTAGTATTTTAACCTTAAAAAATGGTTGAAGAGTGCAGAGAGATTTTTTTTTTGTTAATTTAAGCATGTGTAAAAGAGTAAATAAGAGATTGAGTAAAGAAAGAGCAATAGATATGTTAATGAATAGGCGAATTTGCAAGGATATATACGCAAGTTGAAGATAAGTAATCCTAGATCAATAATAAAGTTACAATTGTAAACAAATCATGAGAGCTCCTTACTACCGATAATAGTAAATGAAAATTTAATTATCTCATTAACACTTCATTATCGTATGATATACATCATATTCATACTTCATTATTTTCTATTGTAAATCATATTGATAGTTCATTTAAGACCTATTTTTATCATAGATGGCTTCTTTTGTAAGATAGAGTTTCAAGGGCAATTTTCTAGCGCAGAAAGTAGGAATGATGGTAGATGAATGTATCCATTGCCTTGGGATGTCGTGGAGGTAGAAAACACAAATTCATGGAGTTAGTTCTTAAATCTATTAGCATCTAATTTGGAATTAGATGGTGGTGAAGGACTTACAATAATATATGACATATAGAAGGTATCCTAATCTTTATCTTTATATAGTTATAATTGATTTCATTATATTTTGTAATTTTAACTAATATCTTTTTTAATTGATATAGGGATTAGTCAGAGCTGTAGTGGAGACTTTGTCAAATGTAACTCACCGAATGTGTGCTAGATATAGATATCACAATTGGCATGAGAACTAGAAAGGAAAAGATTTCAAAAGGCGGTTTTGGAATTGCGTATAGTCCAACTACGTCGAAGAATTTAGTGAGTAGCTGAAGAGGCTTGACAAAATAAAGATTAGATGTGCTTCAACCTAACTTGAATACCCTAAATAGAGGGGGGCAAGATGTTACCAAAACTTTGAATCCAAATGCTCGATAGTGATGGTAGTTGATAACAACATGAATAAAACTTTCAACAGGTGGATTTTATCAACTAGAGATAACTCAAAAATTAGCATGATTGAAACAATTAGAATCTTGGTGATAAAGAGGCATGCAAATAGAAGACATTTTGTAGTTAGTTGGATGTCAGATATAGTACCAATTATAGTGAAGAAGTTGGAAAAGAACAATAAAGACGCAATCCACTGGAGAATAGTTTTGAATAGAAATGGTACCTATGAAGTTTCGAAGAGTGATGATAAACATACTATGAAGATTGGTAAACAACAAATCAGTAGCTATCTGACACCTTTGTATACATACGATTAGTGCAATCTATCCTTAAAAAAAGGTTAAGGCATTCATAGATTTGTGTTATAAGATTCAATTCTTAAGATTGTATAACCATATATTACAACCTATTAGGGATGAAATTTGTTGGCCTTTAACCGATATGGAGGTAATCATCCTTTAGTTAAAAGAGTAATGTCAGGCAGACTTAGAATTACAAGAAGAAAGGCAACAAAATAAGCTAAAGAAATTAAAAAATCTAAACAAATTGTCTTAGAGAGGACAAATGCAGAAATGTAGGAAATATAGTAATTATGGCCATAATTATATAAAACGCAACAAGGGTTGCTCAACATTACATATTGAGGCTTTTTCACAAATATGTAAACCTTATTTGTGTCATATGAATACGATTTTTAAACCTTGTAATAACTAGTGTTTATCAAGTTATCACAGAGGCATATTCACAGATATATAACATTTTAGTTTTTATCAATTTATATTGGCTTTTGATAATCAAGGAATTTGTTTTTATTAAAAAAAATAGTTGAGCAGTGCAAACATAGTTGATAATAATGGTATACTAAGTCAACAAAGCAATATTATAAGGAATGTGTATTTTTATCAGTTTATCTTAGATGAAATAATTGATGAATGTTTTTTAATATTTTTTATCAATTTGCTCGGTTAATACATTTAGGTATATCAATAAAAAAAGTTTAAAGATATTAATCCGCACACATTCAAATTATTATTTGAACTAAGGGGGTTATGAGCTCCTTCCAAAGAGCTAGTAAGTGACATCACTTAAGGGGGTGTTAGACTCGTAAGAGTCTATATTTAATTCACAAGATGATAAAATGTACTTAGAAGAGATATGTAGTTTTGAGCAGTAGGTAGCCAATCAGAGGTTATACTAGTCTCAACTTTCTCAACATGAGACAACAAGTGTTAGTCCCTCTAGGTGAGGGGGTATACTAGTCTCTTCCTTCTCAACATGAGACAACAAGTGTTATTCCATAGAGGTGAGATTAGTGTTATAAAGGAAATGTATCGTTTAGGAAAAAGTATTTCATTTATGGATAAGAAGACCATAAAGCTGTAGATTGTACTAAAGAGAAAAAGGATTTGATGGGAGCATGTTTTATATGTGGAAACGAGGACATAACAATTTTTTATATTAAATTATTTACATTTAATTTTGTTTCTATCATTATATAATGTCAGTTTAATCATGTATCGAATTTCAATTAATGTTTAGTTGCAGCTTATTAATTTTAATTTTTAAATTTTGTATAATTGCATTATATTAACTTCAATTTTAATCTTATTAAGGTGAAAGTCCATCCATTGAACTTTAATTGCGCCTAACCAAAGCTACTATTCAGTTATAATTTTATCATGTTATATTTGTCTTAAATTTTATCTATTTATATTTTATTATATTTTATCATGTCCATTTTATGATGAAATTTCGTTATGTTAAGCTTAATTATATTTCTTAATTCCCAAATTCTTTTAATTATTTTAATTAATTATAACTAAATTATAATTACTTATAATTATGTTTCATTAATTAATTATGAATAATTAAATTTAATTGAAGATTTTTTATAATTTTAATTTTAGATTAAATAGGAAACTTGTGAATATCATATCAAAGCTCGTGAATTTCAGGTCCTTATTGATAAACATTGTTTCAAAATTGTATGTATGTCTCCTATCAATTGGTCAAAACCCAATATCCTATTTTGGTCATTTTAATGACTTATGTTGCTTTTACTGTTCTCTATTGGTCAATACATATGTTATAATGATCCAATATGGAAGCATAAGACCTTTTTATGGTGGGAATTTCATGTTAGATCCTAAATTCAAATATTTTGCAGGTTTATTGCTATATTTGAAAATGTTCACATTGATTATGTCAGTAATTGTCAAATATATGAGATGGGGAAGGATTTAGGATACCACCGAATTGATAAGGCCTAATATATGAGATGAGGAAGGATTTAGGATACCACCGAATTGATAAGGCCTAATTTCAACTTCAAAGAATCTTTGATACTTATTGGGTCAAGCCAAAATTATATTATGTTAGCAAACTTAAGCCTTTGTTTGGATCCTTACTTACACAAAGAAAAGGAAAGGAAGTATTGAGGGGAAAAGAGGAGAAAAAAATGGAAGAGAAATGTGAGTTTCTTTCCTCTGTTTGTTTTCCTAATTTATTAAAGGAGGGAATTGAAACTTATATTGGACAAAATAATTTTTTTAGACCTTTATGCCCTTAATTATGGAACTTCAGCATACGCAGATAAGGATACTATGGTAATTTATATATATTGGGTTCTCTTATCTTAGATTTCTCCTCCTTTCCCACCAAGTTGAGGGGAAATATATTTAGTCCAAACTTCCCTCAGTTTCCTCTCCATTATCTCACTTTCCCTTTGCTTATTTTTATTCAAACGGTGGAAACTAAGAGAAGTTCAATTCTTTTTCTTTCTTTTCTCTTGCTTTCCTTCAATCCAAACCGAGGCTAAAGAAAATTCATGGGAGTGTTGATGTGTATGTATCTAATAATATAGACAGACCTTTCCCTGAACCTGACATATTATATATAACTGGAGGAGAGGAACATGTTAGTGACCATGATGATGATGAATATGGTGTAAATATGGATGGTGAACATATGGATGAACAAGGTGAGCATGTGAATGAACAAGGTGAACATATGGAGGAACATGTTGAATATGTTCAATAAAATTTCCATATAGACATTTTTTAAAACCATCAACCAGCGAAATTGATTCAATTGATTGTGATAGTTTTATTAGTAGTGACGAATACCCTAGTGGAGAGGAGTCAAGTGAAGCTTTGCATAGATCAAGTTCAAATATTAAGCAGACTTTACAAATGTGGCACAACAGTGAAGATTGGATGTGGAGTTTGGAACTACAAAAGAATTTTAAAAAAGTAGAAGTCATAAGATCAGGGATAGGTGTATTGATGGGTGCTCTCGAGAGTTATATTTGGATATGATAAAAATGAGAGATATTTTAAAGTAAAGAATTATAAACCTGACAGTTGTTTCACTACTAACAAACCAAATTTGGTTTTTAACAAATTCTTGATGAGACATTTCAATGATAGAATTCTTAATAAGCCTAATATTTTAACCTTAAAAAATGGTTGAAGAGTACAGAGAGAATTTTTTTGGTTAATTTAAGCATGTGTAAAAGAGTAAATAAGAGGTTGAGTAAAGAAAGAGCAATAGATTATGTTAATGAATATGCGAATCTGCAAGGATATATACATAAGTTGAAGACAAGTAATCCTAGATCAATAATAAAGTTACAACTATCAACAAATCAGGAGAGCTCCTTGCTACCGATAATAATAAATGTAAATTGAATTATCTCATTAGCACTTCATTATCGTATGTTATACATCATATTCATACTTCATTATTTTCTATTGTACATCATATGGATAGTTCATTTAAGACCTATTTTTCATCATAGATGGCTTCTTTTGTAAGATAGAATTTCAAGGTCAATTTTCTAGCGCAGAAAGTAGGAATGATGATAGATGAATTTATCCATTGCCTTGGGATGTCGTGGAGGTAGAAAACACAAATTCACGGAGTTAGTTCTTAAATCTATTAGCATCTAATTTGGAATTAGATAGTGGTGAAGGACTTGCAATAATATATGACATATAGAAGGTATCCTAATCTTTATATAGTTATAATTGATTTCATTATATTTTTTAATTTTAACTAATATCTTTTTTTAATTGATATAGGAATTAGTTAGAACTGCAGTGGAGACTTTGTCAAATGCAACTCACCGAATGTGTGCTAGAGATATATATCACAATTGGCATGAGAACTAGAAAGGAAAGAACCTCAAAAGGTTGTTTTGAAATTGCGTATAGTCCAACTACGTCGAAGAATTTAGCGAGTAGTTGAAGAGGCTTGACAAAATAAAGATTAGATGTGCTTCAACCTAACTTGAATACCCTAAATAGAGGTGGGCAAGATGTTACCAAAACTTTGAATCCAAATGCTCAGTGGTTAATGGTAGTTGATAACAACATGAATAAAACTTTCAAAAGGTGGATTTTATCAGCTAGAGACAACTAAAAAATTAGCATGCTTGAAACAATTAGAATCTTGGTGATAAAGAGGCATGCAAATAGAAGGCATTTTGTAGTTGGATGGATGTTAGAAATAGTACCAATTATAGCGAAGAAGTTGGAAAAGAACAAAAAAGTTGCAATCCACTGGAGAATAGTTATGAATAGAAATGATACTTATGAAGTTTCAAAGAGTGACGATAAGCATACTATGAAAATGGTAAACAACAAATCGGTAGCTATCTGACACCTTTGTAAACATACGATTAGTGCAATCTATCCTTAAAAAAAGGGTTGAGGCATTTGTAGATTCGTGTTATACGAAGATTCAATTCTTAAGATTGTATAACCATATATTACAAACTATTAGGGATGAAATTTGTTGGCCTTCAACCGATGTTGAGGTTATCATCCTCTAGTTAAAAAGAGTAATGTCAGCCAAACTTAGAATTGCAAGAAGAAAGGCAATAAAATAAGCTAAAGAAAATAAAAAAATATAAACAAATTGTCATAGAGAGGACAAATGCAGAAATGTAGGAAATATGGTAATTATGGCCATAATTATATAAAACACAACAAAGGTTGCTCAACATTGCATGTTAAGGCTTCTTCACAAATATGTAATCCTTATTTGCATCATATGAATACGATTTTTAAATCTTGTAATAACTAATGTTTATCAAGTTATTATAGAGGCATCTTCACATATATACAGCCTTTCAGTTTTTATCAATTTATATTATAAGGAATGTGTATTTTTATTAGTTTATCTTAGATGAAATGATTGATGAATGTGTTTTTAATATTGTTTTATCAATTTGCTCGGTTAATACATTTGGGTATGCCAATAAAAAAAGTTTGAATATATTGATCTGCACACATTCAAATCATCATTTGAACTACGGGGTTTACGATTTAGAGAACATTCTAGCATTACTTTATAATAATTACAAGTTGATGCAAACAAAAGGAGAATATTATTAACACAATCATCAGAAGAAAAAATTTCACAGTTAAGTACCAAAGAGTGAAACTATATGGAATAACTTTTCTATGTAAATGTCATATTGACATATGGCATATATGTTGATGACTTTCTTTTAATGTATACGCCTTTTGCTTTTTGATGTATGTCTCATTGGCTTTTTTATGTACAAGTTTTATAAACAAAATGTGCATATTAGGCATATCCTTTTTTATATGTGTGTTGTTTAAACAAAATGAATTTTTTTACGTATATCTGTTTCTTGTGGCTATGACATATATGAAACAAGTTTTTAACTTTTCATTGTTTATTCTTAAGGCAGCTGAGCAAATTTTATGATAGAAACTTAATGGGATAAAGTTGTTACACAAGGATATATAGGCTAACTTAACTAAGACATTAGTTTGTAACAAAAACTATATATTACGCTTCTCCTTCAACCAAAAACATATGATATAAATAACATTGAGTTATTTATACATAACGTAATTCATAAATAAATTAATTTAATGTCATTTCCCTATAACATAGTTAAAATAACAAGTATTATAAGCACAACAAATCCTATTACAATATTTATTAACATAAACTTCATCTCTTTTTTTCTTTTGCCAATAAATTTATATCATGCTTTATGAACTTCATTTGTTCCTTAAAGTCCTCAATTATGCTTATTTCATCAGTATTTGTTCCAGTAGTACTTATTTCAACCCTCTTCTTTAACGTTGATACTTTTTTCTTTATTTTTTGAATCACTTCAACGACTTTCTCGATAAATTTGTCATCATATAATTTAGAAAAGCCACATCTCTTAATCTAAAATATTTTATTTCATTATATAAGCTTCAAACACAAGTTTTTAATCTATTAACAAATATATTCTCATAGGATAATTGGGACATCCATAGAATCTTTAACCAAGATTATTATCACTCCATGAAATTCTTAAAATGGCTTTTAACCCATAATAGCATACCACATTTTCAATGTTTAAACTTATTGTTGTATTAGTAGTTGATGAGGATTCTATAGGTTTAGGAGTTCTCACTACTATAATCACACCAATGAAAAATAGAAGAAATTTGTAACTGTTTCACTTAATAGATATAACAAAATAGTAAGACCAAGATACATAAAGAAAACGGACACTAATGTTATAGCATGACCAAGATACATATAAGCGGCATAACTAAGATATATAGAAATTCGTATGTTTCCCTTAAAATTATGATGATTATTCTGCTAACTTCATCTATTTGTATGTTTCAACCTATATAAATTGGACATTAAAGATACACTTTGTCTCTTATAACTTTCCTAATACTAGCATATAATATTACTAATTATTGTTTACCTTTACATGGTGGTTCCAAAGCCAATTGACAAGATAGATGAAGAATAAGCATTTTGGTTTCCTAAGAAAGGATTTTGAATAGTCATCCTTCTATGGTCTACAGGTTCTACTCTTTGACTAGCAAAATCCCTAATTTTAAGTTTGAACACCCAATAACCAAACACAAGGCAAATTCACAGGGATTATAATTAATTTCGAGTTATAACTAATTTCAAGTTGGAACTAGTTTATAAAAGTCACAATAATTACAATAAAGCATATATTTTTCCATAACCATGTCATGTCTTAGAGTTATCTTACATGCTTTGTAATAGGATATTAGGGCCAGTGAATTATATAGCTATCTTATATACTTTGACAACGGTTAAGACAGGGAAAGAAGATGGTAATAGTGATTAGAGAGAAAGAAGATGGTGCGAGAGCAATAAGATGTCGAAGAAAGAAGAATGCCACTGAAGAAGATAAAAGAGGAGAAGAGAATAAGTTATTAGAAAAGAATGTTACTATAATAAGATAAAAGGAAAGGACAATGACGAGTGAATTAGGCTTAGGATGAATTTTGGGGATAGTGAAATTAGGATTAAGGATTTTGTCAGGAAAGAAAATTTAATTAGTAATAATATTTTATTATATAAGAAAAGATTTTATTAATTAAGAAAATAAAATTATTAGTTATAATATTTTATGTTTTTTTTAAATTAGGAATGGGTTGATAGCGTCACGTTGACCATAGGTGACAATACACCCATTTTAAAGGTAAAATATTATTATTTATTGCAATGTCTGCAATTAAGAAACAAATAATGACTGACGACATCTCGCAGAAGTCATGTCGATCAGAGAGGCTTTAGCCTGGATTAAAAGTCTTAATTTAGACAATGTGTTGTTAAAATTAGATTGTTTAGAGGTTATCAATGGTCTCAATTCTAGTTCTTCTAATTTCTCTGAAGTTGGTTTAGTGTTTGCTGACTGCCAGGAGCTTAAGACTCACTTCCAACACCTATCCTTCCTATGGACGCCTCGAACTACTAATAGTGTAACATCCCGTTTCCATACAAAGGGTTAGAACCCTAGAAATTTGGTACATGTTAGATTAATCAAAGGCATTAGGAAAACACATTTCATGCTCATGCATTACATAAGGTGCACATGCACATGAATAGTGAATCCTTGCACAT
>JANKYE010000012.1:8164708-8185716 GCA_032467995.1 Erythroxylum dillonii
TGCTTTTCGTTTTCGATTCCGTTTTGTTAAAGAGGTTGGAATTCCGATACGGGTTCCAATATTTATGGTATCAGAGCGAGAGAGAAAATGCTCTGATTTAGTTCGGTTTGTTTACGAGGGTGGAATTCCGGTGTGGGTTCCAATATTATTTATGTACTTGGACTTAAAATATATATAAAAAAAACTTTCAATATATCTCTATAAATGTAATTCTCAAAATTAAGTTTAGACTTTTTGGGTTTCTAATCTAAAAAGATAAGAACTTTTCAAATTAAAAATAATTAAATCCAAATATGATTTTGAGGTTTATGTTGGGAATATTAATCTATACTTTTCAAATTTAATTATTTATGATTTGTAGTTCATCAATTCCAAAATGTTGATTAATAAATCAAACAAATATTTATCAACTTATAGAAATTAAAGTCGGCTCTAATACTATTATTAACAAATCATGTCGAGATTCGATCCTACATGCAGTGAAATAATATGAAACCTTTTAATTTTAATTTCCCAAAAGTCAATATCACTTAATTTTATAAAATAATTAACATATGAAAATTAATTCATACCTTATTTTGAAGCTTAATATTTTTCTTGTCATTTACTCGAATTGTTTCTGATACTGACTCATCGCAACCGCCATAGTTACACAAGTATCCGAGCTCTAATGATATCCATAAAATATGATGAAAAAACTCTGTAACTATTACAAAGAGAGTTAGGCAAGAAATTCTAGCTTTCTTAAAGCTTAAATATATTTATAATAAATTTTGAATATTTTAATAATTTAATTGAAATAAAATTCTAATTTTAGTTAAACTTTAATTAAAATTATGATTATATTTAAATATTAATTATGTCCAAACAAAATTTAATATTTTATATTAATTTTTTATTAAATATCTCATATTTAATAATAATTTTTTTCAAACCTTACAATCAAGATCAACTTGATTTAAATATCTTTTCTCTCTTTAGCTTGTTCTTTGTATGTAACCCATTATTGAATATAAATTATAACTCTAAATTATATTTACAATTAGATAAATTAAACTTCTTTAATTTATTTTAGTTCTCTAATTAAACAATTTATATCCATATATCAAGATTGACATCTAGCAATACATCATAATCACCTAAATATTTAAAAATGTCAAAATGATTTTAACTAACCTTTTCCGTGTATAATTTTTTCTCATATATTCAATTCTTTCATCATACAATGTTTTGATTAAACATAGAAGATAAAATTAATGCATACTTTATTTGAGTCCAATCATATTAGTCTCTACCATTATTAATTGATTATATCATGACATTTGTAAATTATTTACAAAACGTTATTATACCATGGCTAAAAATTTTTCAAATAAATTCGAATGATAAGGAAATGAATATATTGATCACTCAATGACCTTTATATAGTTCACGTTATATCTAATAACTACTGACTGAGCTATCCTTAATCAGAATAGGTCACAAGTAATATTAAAACATATCAATCTTTATACAAAATAACTTTGGAGATCTCAAATCAAATGATCACTTATATAATAATTACAATAAGAATTTCCATAAAGATACAAGTAATTTTCTAAATAAATTTCTTATATAGAATTAGTTCAGTCAACTTATTCTTTAACAAATATCCACACATTTGTTTAAGTATTTTCATACTTTAGCTTATAAAATTGGCTACTTCTTTCATGAAAAAAACATAATGTTTATTAGTTTTTTCTCATACTATTAATGTCCAGTCTCAATAGAATAATGACTAGGAATAATTTATGGATAACATATAAATACAATGCAAATCTCATAATTATAATCTCATCATACTTTCATTTACAATGTATATTTATTTTATAAACTCCATCGTATACATCTAAATATGTATAAGATAAAAAATATTTTTAAATAGTTTTTACTAAATGGCATAAACCAACTATTCACCTAATTACTCGAGGGATTTGGTGGTCTACTTATTTTCTTTGATCCCATCCACTGACGTTTGTTGAAGCTTAACCTTCAAAGATATATAACCAAGATTTCTCTAATTTCAATTGTCTATATCATGATTGTTTTTGACATATCCTACGTACTGTTATTGAAGAAACACAGTATTAACTAATAAACTATTAACTATACAACAAAATGTGCAAAGAAAAAGAGGTCAGCCCAGCTAACTAACACTTTACTTGCTCAAGAGTTCTAGTTAACAGGTCTACTACACCTTACAGCTAATGAACATTTGTGTAATACTGACATCATTAAAAGCATCGTTATTTTCTGTATCTATAAAACTACAACAAAGATCTCCTTGGATTTATATGAATGAGACAGGGACAATGATGTTTACTATGTTCATGTGTAACGTATGTAAACATCTTATGAACACAAGTGCATAAATTAATCATAAATGTAAAAAGTTTGCTAAAAGATAAAAGAGCAAATATTCAGGTTCAAAACTATAATTAAATAATCTGGAGAGAAAAAGGGGAACAATAAAATTAATTTTTCAATTTAGTAATATGAATTGACATTCAAGAACAATATATCCCAAACTGCAATTTATTTTTTACCAGAATACGCAATTGATAAAATACATTTCATATTTATAGCTGGAAATGTTTTATAGTTCCAGTAAAGATATTTGCTGGGTAACTGAAAAACATAACGTAGAACACTCCATGTATGCCTATAATAATAAAGGACTAGTAAATCATATACGCATCTTCTGGCGGAATACATGGCCCAGAAATCGATTTGCAGACCTAGATGAAAAGAGCAAACCACTAAACATGGATTGAAGCTTGGATAAATACAACCAAAAACTAATGTAAAACTGTTCTCATTTATCTCTCTCCACTGACACACTATTTAATTACGTAAAAAACTGTTTCTCCCGAAGTTAATGCTTTGAATGCCATCATAATTTCATACAAATGGCTATGCTTTTAAATACTAAAGTGCTTAAGTTGTATATGTATATAGGATTGACTTCAATGTGACGAGATAGAAGTGTCATAGTACGAGGTCACGCTTAGACATAGGAATTCAGCCATAAGATTAAGAAACTTCTTTCAAGACAGTTTCAATGCTTTGACGATGACCTGCGGACTAATCTGAACAGACAAACATGCATAATTTCTTTCAATTAAGGATAAAAATGAGCTAATAAAACCCAGACTAAATTATTTTCTTAAACTAAAAGATTAAAACAATGTCATTTTTTAACAAAATATCGTTTTGTCATTACTTATCAGGTCATTACATTCCACATATATACAACCACTCCAAAATAATTCTAACATAATTCAGACTTACTGCTAAAACAAATAATCTTACAAATACCTTTTCATCACGACTTGACAGTTTTTGTTCCTTAGATTTATCGAATACAAATCAGGCCACTGACTAATTCACACCAAGCTTTTACTTGTAAAATTATCAATAATCATAGTGTTCAATTCTTTCCATCGTTAATACGGGCAAGTATATGAGGAGAGCTTGGAGATTACATTTCGCTTGACTGACAAATTCCCAGATATGTGCTTCTATTTCAAGATAGCCTTAACTTCAGGTATTATAAACCCCAACTCATAACGTGTTGACTAATATCCATACAAAGAAGGTTCCTTGGCATATAATGTCTATATGTAAGTGATAATAAATTGTATAGATCCTCACTTAAAGAGACCACCAATCCTAGCAACGTATGCTATTACCATAAATCAAAACAAACTAATAGCTCCGAACTAGTATTTGAAAGCCATTATGTAACACACTACCACCCCATAATAGTTGGCTAATCAACTAGTAATAAAAAATAACAAGAAAGTTAACCCACATAAAATTCTTTGTGCAACTAATAATTAACCCCGCATAAAGCATTGGACTAGATCCATCAAGAGATTCTCAAAACTAACATTTCTTAACTGGTTTAATCTCAATCATCTAGAACAAAATTCCAGGGCTCAAAGCAAAGTCCACATTTAATATTAAACTACAGACTGGAAACCTGTAATAAACTAATTCCACTAATAGAAAGATAAGAGGACTTGATACAAACAAACTAGTAAGCAGACTTCTTAGTCAAAGAGACTGAAACCCATATCCTGCAGCAGATCAAAAGAAAAACGCCCAGTTAACAGACAATAACAAACTAAGATAGGGGGCCCAAGTAAACATCAATTACACCAGATAAAACGTACCTCATCAGACTCTTCTTTCTCTTCTACCTTCTCCTCCTTTTTAGCCTCTGCGGCAGGTGCAGCATCAGCACCGCCGCCGCCACCAGTAGGACCTGCTGAAGCAACAGCAACAGCGCCACCAGCTGGCACAGAAGCCAACTTCTCTCTGCCAGATGCAATCAACTCAGTGATGTCATGCCCAGCAACTTGGGACAACAGCAATTCAATCATGTCATCATCAGCCTCGGCTCCAACTGCACTCCAATTCAACAAAGAAACAAATTAACTCCATTTTCTACAATCAAAGTCCTCAGGATCCTCAGCTGTCACAAATCAGAGCACCAAACTTAAAGTAATAAACTGAATGATTCTAGAGCCTAACAAGCCCAAGATATAAACCGGGAACAACTTAATTCATACAAGATAATTAAGTTATCATTAGATGTGACATCTATCAAAATCATAATTAACTAGTAACAAAACGATGCATATCAAATGAAGACTTGCAATCGCTAAGAGTAACAAAAAGATCCAAAATCTATAGATACAGACACACACGCACACATATAACCTAAGAATGACCACAACCCATAGTATGAACCGAGAGGCTAGAGAGTTACCGGATCCGAGGATACTCTTCAAGTCGTCGGCGGTGGGGCACTCATTGCCTCCCAAAACGGCGAGCAAGTAAGCAGCGACCAGCTTCATATCTGATTATCAAAGACCCACCATAATCAGACATAAATCACTAATCACTACGCTACAGTATACAAATAAACAGAGAAAGGTAGAGTGATTGTACTTTGTAAGACGAAGAGGAAGAAACTACTCCGCTCCTAGCGTTTTTGCGAGGCGATTGTAGTTGGCAAAATGATGCTTATATATAGCTAGGGTTTGAATTAGTGCCTGATTTTTATTTTTAATCGCGTCACGTCCCATCTGAATTTCGGTTTCCACTATTGTCCTTTTACTTTCGAGTTTTTGCCAGATCTTTACGTTTCCATTATTAGATTTTCTTTTACTTTTGAGTTTTTGCCTATGCACCAAATGCCATATTTTCTACCTAGTTAATAGTCACCTTTTTAAAATTTGGTCACCATTTATTAGGTAAATTGATCCTAAATTATATATTTCTTTTGAATCAATTACACATAATACATAATATCTTATAAATTATATATTTCTTTTGAATCAGTAATTTAACGAGTTAATTATTTGACATTAAACAATAAATTCATTCTAAATAAATTTAATCGAACTAAATATAAAGTAAGACAATAAAAATTAATTTGATTAATTTATAACTCAATTTGAATCAAATTAAATCGATTTGAATTTGAATTTCATTCTAAAATCAATTAAATTCAAAAAAAATTGTACTAATCCTAAATTTAAGTGATATTTGTATATTATGTTTTTATTTTCTTTAAGATTAAAGTCAGATTATATTCCAACCTTCAACTTTTTAAATTAACTGATTTTGTAGTTTTCACTTCATTGTTTTCTCAATATAATTACAGCAAATAAAATTTTTTCTTGTCAGGAACTGAAGGATTTTATGAAAAGGATACTTAACGATAATTCAGTTTATTGACAAAAGTCCATCTTATTTTAAAAACTTTTAAAAAGAATTAACAGTTGGAAACCCTTCAGTTTGCTAAGGGCCATCTTCTGTTAACTGGGCTTTCGTCCTCCCTCGTCTAACTTGCATCAGCTAAACGATTGAGATCAGAGTGGCGGGTCTCGATCCCTAAGCAACAAACAGACTTCAGACCATCAACCCTCTTTCTATTATAAACTTCAACTGTAACTTGTGCGAGTTGGAAGTATTTATTCATAAGTTTGTTGTTCATGATCATTTGCATTAGAAATACAACTGATAATACTATTTAACTAGTTTCTAATAATCACCAAACGTAACTTCAAAAAAAAAACATAACTTCACATTTCCTTCAATAACATGCCTATATCCTTGTATGTAAGTCATATAAATTTCCTATATGCATAGATCATGCAATAATATTTCCTACTTGCTTGACATGTTGAAATTGGAAGGTATAACTCAAACCTACAAAGGCATAATGCATCGGAGAATTATGACTAAGGTCTCGATCTCAGGGTGATGCTTCAACTTACCTACATTAATTATGCTTGTCTTCACTCAAAGTCTACATAAAGACTCTTACAATTAGGATGCTAGAGTCTCCAACAAGATTATTTTCTCATAGATTTCAGCTAATTTATTAGGGAGGGGTAAGATGGCGTCACCAATCTCAACTGTCATCATAGTAGTCAAGATTTCGCAGCTAGCTGAGACTCGGTAAACTTCTTGTACTACCCTCCAAGTAACCAACTAATATTCCACTTTAAGCTTCAAGGTAACTAAAGTGATGTTTAAAGCTTCGCAAGGGCACATCCAGGTAATTTTAATCGAGCTGGAAGCTTCAGATCTTCCCAATCTTCACTGTCCAATGTTTTGAAATATTCTTCTACCATAGAGTTGCGGACGAGCTCCAATTTTGAAGGTTCCCACTGGGTAAAAGATTCGAAAGAATATAATTCCCGGTGATCTTAAAAACAATGGAAGCTCAAAGTGTCTATAAAAATCCAATCTTGGAATTAGTCACTGGGTTGTTCTAGGATGAAGATAATGCCCTCACCTTTGGATTTCTATCTTTGTCCAATAAGATAGCTCTACAACCCTGTAATAGTATGTAAGCCCCTAAGAGTTATTCACATAGAAATTAACAGAAGAAAAACAAACAGATGATTCAGATCAAAACCTCGAAGAAGTCCTTGCTAATATTTCCTTGCATGACATGACAAACCATTCTATACTCACGAACAAGGCATTGACCAACGCCTTGAAGCCTTCCTTCTCTAATCTGGAAGCCAGTCTCCAAAATCAACTGTTAATTTATAATATTGCACAAGCTACAAACAAGATAACCCCAAACTGCAGAAAATGTTTAATCTCATCACACAACAAAAGGAGAGCAACGTATAGTTACTCATGTTTGTTAGCTATGATTATGGTTGGTTCAGAGATGAATTATGAGATACAAACTTGCAAAAAAAAAAAATTCTTGTAGCAAATAAATTAACAGAAAAGTTGAGAAAAAAAAGGCTTAGGTATCGGTTTTTACCTTGCAATTGTTCTATAGAAGTAATAGGTCAATCCTCATATGAAACAAAAGTATTTTATCATCAACCAAGTATTGTTTTCTAAGTTAATGGAGTCTACCCTCATGAGAAAGAACGCTTCAACAAAACAGGATTAAATGTTCACATTTTATGCCAAGGAATTTATGACTCATGCAAGAAGGGTGCAAGGTCATCCCATATTGAATGAAAGTCACTGCCTCATCCTATCATATATGAGTTCCAAGTTATTGCCCATTGTGTACAAAGTTGGATCAATGCAAATGCCATTTCTTCATCTACGCAAAATATAACATATTCGTTTGATGAGTAATAGAAATAAATTTGCAAAGAAAGGCGCAACCCACGGATCTAAGAGAAATTTTGAGACTCGTTGGAGAAGCCTTCTTCAGTGACTGGATAGTGTTAGAGATCCAATCATCTGCCTTATTACTTGCCTCTCTCTCCTGTACAGTGGCAAGATGACATGTCAACTCTATGAGCCAAAGTAACACTGATGACTCTACACAGCTTGTCCAGAAATAAGAATATCACAGAAATGAATTCAATCAATCTTTCTTAAGACAAAGTTGATGCACATGAATAACTCACAACTGCAGATAAAATTTCTTCAATTGTCTTATATGAGAAGCATTTATCAATAACATCCAACCTGCAGCCAACCAATCTCAGAAATGTGAGAAGTAGGAATCATACAGCAATGTAACATCGGTAATTCTACAACTCAATAGGCAAGGAAACCCCCTCCCCTCTTTAACTTCCACTGGATCGACAAGGAAAGAAAAAAAAGCTAGCAGTTTTACAAACTCAGATGATAATTGAATTCATTGTGTTCATACACGCTACATAATGAATAGTTTCTGAAAAACAGAGTAGAAAAACCAAACAGAAAAAGGGAAATACCCCTTCATTCAGGAGAGCTCTTAAGTTCATGTAGAATGCATTTTTCTCAAACTTGGATGTTTTAGTTTTTCCATTTTTTGTACATGCAAGACTACGAATATAAATGCAAGTCAGAGAAAAAGAAAAGAATGTAAGCAACCAAATTGATAAAGGGACATGTTCTTTGTTTTGGCAGTCATTAGAAGCCATGCTACATTAGTTTTTTAACATTATCTCCCATTAAGCCACAAGGCCCAATGGCGCATTCAAGTTTGCAAATTGACAGCCTGCAAAAAGTATCCTAAGACAACCTGTTTCAAACCATCACAAACAGGGAAGACATTTACCCAACTACAAACTCAAAATCCCTTCAATAAGATCTGAAATATATTGATTCTTTTATATTTTTCTGCATGTATTTAGTAGATCAATTGAACTTCCTGTGTGAACAGATACATTTGATGTTGCTAAAGATGTTGCAAGAATAGACATCATTGACAATTTCAGGAGAGGGAAAGGTATACAATTTTTATGCACCATTAACAAACTTTCATATCAACAGAGATAGTGAATCTGAATGGTTAAATTGAAGACAAACCGGTGATAAGCACTTTGCTCTTTCAAATTTGGTCGCTGAGCATATTGATCAATAACAGCACAGACAGCTGCTGGATCACTGGAATCTATCTTGCATAAAGCCTCTTCTAAAAGTGACAATTTCTGTTGAACAAGTAAGTATGGTATTTAATTATTAATTGGACGTCACATTTTTGAATATGTAACAACTGGAGCACCACAGCTAACAAGCGAAAACTTAATCCACCTTGACCACAAGGACATTGATTAATAACATCACAAAAATATCAAGAAAAATTAGAATCCAAAACATCAACTTTTTCATAACTAATAACTCGACAGTACATATAGTTTGATTTCACAGTTCTCCACGTATAGTTGCATGATCAGCATAGACATATTCAGTAGCTTGTACTTTAACATGTAACTTCCAGTAATTCATTAATACCAATGAATCAGCCATGCTTTCAAAACAACATCAGCTAAATTATAAAGCTGACGGTTTTTGTGAGTAGAAGCAACATAGAAGACTTTGCACAACATTTACCATCAATGAAAAGCAATGCATCTCTAATGAGATTATTCTGGCTCCCTAACTCAAATCATTACAGTAATTCTTGTCGGGAAATCAGATTATATCAAAGCCTCAAAGCTTGCAGATATCAGTCAAGCATACGCTACCGTTCTGGAAGCACTAATCTACAGTCTAACAACAAGAAGCAGACAAGTGGCTTCAGTTTTTACAACATTTTGCTTCATTCTATATCCTTTAGCTAGTATGCAGAGCCACAACCACGTCAAATAGGGTCATCAGCCTTGACTCCCTTAATGTGCTATATGATTTTTTTCTTTTTTCGGGAGAACAGTTCACTGATAATCATATTTTTGGCAACTTCTCAAGCAATGCTTAGCCCAGACCTATTTACAAAAGGAGTTACTTTGAAAATAAGTAACATACGGGGTGGTCATGTCTAAATTGGTAAGCCAGTTAGCATTTCTTTTTCTTTTGCTTTCTAGACGAGTAACAACTACACATTGACAATCCCTATATGAAGCCCTCTGCAAGCTAATAAGTAATAAAAAGGGCAAGAAAGGATGATAATATCAGTATGTTGAAAAGTTGGATAATTTCCTTGGACTCTGATTCCAACACCAACACCAAATTACAATGCCAATTCAGAGACTAGAAAGGTGTTTTATGATTATGCTATGACCTGGCATATATGACATTGCCAACTTTCCCTTTTAGTTTCATCACTGTCAATGAGGCTTATATGGAATTACCACTGTTTAATAATTAAATTTTGGCATTTCAAAAATTGACCTTCATCAACCTAGAATAAAAAATTGGCAGTGATAAAGTACCGCCGAGGGGACGAAATGAGTTGCAAGACCACATGCAAGCATTTCAGCACCATCCAACCTTGCACCTGTTAGCCCAACATATTCCCCTGTTGAAAAAATTAATGGAGGCAAGGTCACTGCAGAAAAGAGATACAAATCTATCTAAAAGTTTCACAATTTTATAACAAGTTGACCCCTCAAGCAGCAAATGTGTAATGCTAAAAGAAAAGAACTGTAGAAGTGTCGCACCATGAAAGACCTCCATTATGATCAATAAAGCAAGCTTATGATATTGCACTAATTAAGCAGCATTTCAACCTTTAAGAGTAGAAGTGATAACTACAGAAAATGCCTTGATCAATTCAATTAAGTTTAACCATCATTTCAAGCAACAAGTCTGCATAAAACCACGGAAGTCACTCATGCCTTTCATGCTGCCATGACAGTATAGGTAGCTAACCCAAACGCCATAAAAAGTAAAGTCTGTTTTTCTTTTTCAAAACATTATTAAGTATTCTGAATGATCGTAGAATAGAAGAATATCAGATGCCAGGAGTCTACTACCAAAAATAGAACTAAAGTCCCATTTCATGAGGCATTACCAAAAAATCCAGGAAGTCTTGACAAAAAATATGATGCACCCACATCTGGAAATAGACCCAAAGCTGTTTCTGGCATTGCAAAGATCTATAGCATGTAAAGATTTGTAACAGACAAAAATTAGAGATATCCACTTTTGAGAAATCACAAAGAACAAAAACTAAACATTATATCTTCAACCAATCCATATGCTATTGTTTCTCAATGATAATAAAGGGTCAGCAAACCACAATGATGGAATGCATTCCTTAAACCAGCATCAGATAAGTTCACGAAGCAACACTTCTATCTTTTTCTTTTCAAACTCAATTATGAAAGATGGGAATTAAAATAACTGTTTAAAACGTATAGAGCACTTAGACAGAGACGTGTCTAACTTCAAAAAATTGTGAATCATAAAGCATTCATTTCTAGGGCAGCAAAATGAAAGTTTCTACAATGTTAAATCCAAAAGCAAGAAGATTACCGAGTTCTCCGTCGCAACACGGAATCTTCCATGTATTGACACACCAGCTCCACCTCCCATAACAATTCCATCGAGGATAGAAACCTTTGACATAATTGAAGTGTGAATAAAAGAAGTATTGTACATTAATATGTAAGATACCAATTGCTCACCTGGGGCTTGGAGAATGTGGCCATTATGTAGTTTAAAGTGAATTCCTTGCGAAAAAAATCAGCACCTAACCTCCAATTGCCTGATACATAGAAATGTAAAGTTACAGCTCTCCAGTCATTTTGGTACTAGGGTTCAGCTAATGTAACATGACAACTATAAACTAGAGGAAGAAGTTGGACCCTCTTGGATATCACGGACCACAGCAGCAACATCCCCACCTGCACAAAAAGCTCTTCCTTTCCCCTAGAAATCAATAGGCCAGAGTTAATTTACCCGCACAAAACCATTATAAAACCTCAAATTCTATTAGTATATCGGTAAGTAAGAAACTGAATAAGAGATGTAAAATGAAAATGAAATAGGAATATACCTTAAGAACAATCAACTTGACATTGGAGTCGATGTCATAAGCAAGGAAAAGCTCCAATAGCCGAGTGATCTAGAACCGTAATCATAATAATAATTAATTAATTCAAAAAAAAAGGGGACATTTAATTCAAATTTTAGCTTGTGGAAAAAAAAATCAGCAAGAAAAATGAAGGGAGGAAAAGTGGGATACCATAGGAAGGGAAAGAGCGTTCAATTGCTTAGGCCTGTTTAATATTACGGTTCTTACAGACGAAGACAAACTGCCTTCTACCAGAATCTGTGAAATATATAAATTCATTGGTGAGTAGCATCGTGACTCGCGAGAGCGAAAGAAGAAGGGAGCTGCAACTACCTGGTCATGATACTGCTGATGAGCCATTTCTTTGAGTAAGTTGGATAGCTTTCCAATTCTTTCTCTAGCTGTTAACAATCTCAATGGTGTGATCGGCCTGTGGATTTCAGGCGTAGCTTCTCTTTTCTTCACTCTTCCTTTTTGATTGAATTGAATAAAATAGCACTCCTCAACCTCCACAAATAAATTGCTAGTTTTACTTTGCATGTAGAATGCACTCGATACCAAAATGAATGAAAAAGAAATAAGTAATTAAATTAAATAGGAAATGTAAATGAATGTAAAAGAAAGAAGTAATTAAATTAAATAGGAAATGGACGCAATGATATATGATTTCATAATACCGGAACGTTATTTTAATGATGCTTATGTAATTTAATAAATGATTTAAAAGTACATAAAGAAAATAATTTAAATAATACTGGTCTTCATTATTTATTAACTAAGATAATAATTTCCTATTTTTTGAAACTATTACAAAGAATTACTCGTAATTCAAACTTATGATGTAAGTTATTACTGTTAATACGTAGTGAGAGCTTTATTACGTACCCTAGATTTACATGAAAGGATTAAAAATGAAGGTAATTTGGAATACCTGGATTTCAGTTCCATCTCTATTTCCGATGTCGATTCCGAGCTTCAAACGTCTCCGAATCTTCCGGAACCTTTAGTGGAAAGTGCTCACGGACAAGGTCTTTCTATAGTTTCCTCAATTCACGAACTCTCTTAACGGGTCAAAGAACCTTATGCTCGTGAATGAACTCTTAAATAACTACAGGAGACCTTATCTTTATATAACTTCCATATTGAGCTTCTCCATCATAAGGCCGATATGGACCCGTCCACACTAATCGGGACCCATTTTCTACCCAAACTTTGACATATTAATTTATATTTTTTATTGGACCACTTTATTATATTTATTTGGATTAAATGGCGTAACTTAACCGATAATTTATTTAAAAACCAAAATTGCAATTAATGTTAGTCCAACTTTATGAGAAATGGACAAAATTGTCCTTAAGGACAAAAATATCTAACAATCTCCCCTTTGGACTATCATTAATTGCAATAGACTCTAACTTAAAAACAATTTTAAAACCCGGTTAAGCCACGCTACTGTATAGTCGACTAAGTTTTAAAAACAAAACATTTGATCCAAAGATAACGAAAGTTCATCATTTTGTCCAACAAGGCTTTCGGTACCGAAAAGCATCAGATGCATGTATCCTATGCGACACAGATTCAATATAATCACAAATACCTAATACTCCACTAACATGAATGGGAAAATGGAGTGTAGCAAACTACGATGATACCTTTATGATCTAAATTGTATCATTTTCGTTTGTAAGTCTCGATTTCTCCAACTCTATGCTAAACTACATTAGAGAAATCATGTTTTCTCTCACCAAATGCTAAACAGCATTAGAGAAAACCTTTATGTTCTCCAACTGAATGATAAACTGCATTAGAGAACCATTATGGGATTAAAAACTTATATCCCCCTATGTCATATCAAACTTTATAGCTAGCTATGTAAACTGTATGCGTCTAAATGACATAGGCACAAGGTCAATCTGTATATGCCCAATAACCTTCAAATGCTTAAGAATGACATCAATTTTAAGACTTTCAGTCGTACTATGACAATGTATGATGACACTTAATACTAAGGATAAACAATGATCATCTTTATCAGTAGCCATCATACTATCATAATACTTCAAAATGTACAAATGTACACGGAGCAAACATATCGATCCCCTAACTAGCAGTGTCTAACAACATCAAAACACCCATATTGTATACTTGTGTTACAAACACAAGTGGGTGAAGTCCTTTAGTTAAAGGATCGACTCACAATTCCTCAGTTCTTAAATGCTCCAAACCTTGTCACTTTTCCATGTCAACATCTTTATAACCAAATAATTGATCTTTAACTGCTATGACCTTGTGATATTATTCGTTGTCATTAAACAACACTATAAGAAAAATACTACAGTAAAACCAAATGGATCTAGCCTCTAAATGGACCACAGATCACTCAGAAATTAAATTTCTGAGTTCCGTCTGCGAAGCAGCCTCTTAGCATGCATTCTGCATGCCTAGTCGAGGAAGTTACACGTGTCTTTTTGACATATTTCTACAATTATGTACCATCTGCAAACTTGAACTGTAACTTTAGGTAAACTTTCGATCATCTAAACACATAGCTAACTTTAAATCTGAATTCCCTACGAGGTTTGTCTGTTGACTTTACTATATGTCAACATATAATCCTTGATTCCTTCAAGTATCTCAATACTCATTAGACTGTATTCCAAAAGTCTATAAGTGGATTAACTAGATAGTGACCAAACAGTCAACCAGTAAATGCTATTCCAAAAGTCTAGAAGTGGATTAACTAGATAGTGACCAAACAATAAACCAGTAAATGCAATGTCCCATCTAATACACAACCCAACATATATCAGGCTATCCACTATACTAGAATACGAAACATTCCTCATAATCTTTCTCTTTACTTTATTCTTTGGGTACTGTATTAAAGATTATCTCTCACTGTAAGAGATAAGTGTTATGACAGGTTTACTGTTAACCGTATTAAACCCTTGTAACACATACTCAATGTATGCATTCTTTGAGAGATTTGATGAGTGTAGAGATATGTCCTGGTGAATCCGAATACCTAGGACAGAAGATGCTATACTAAGGTTTTTGTGTCAAGGTTCTTGACCAAAAGTTGCTTATCCCCATACAACATGATCAAGTGACTTGAAGTGAGCAATTTACCATCCTCATGCAGTAAAAGGAAGATAACTTTGCTCCCCTTAACTTCATAGTACACGCATCCTTTAATTTTATTTTTCAAGAAGTCAAAAGAGGTCATAACCTCATCAAAAGTAAGGTATCACCTTCAAGAGGTTTATTGTAAACCATATATTGATCTGCATAACTCACAAACCATGTCAGTACTGTCTGGATCCTGGGACCCTACAGATTGTACCATATAGACCACTTCATAAAGGTTCTTACTTAGGAAGATGGTTATGACAACTTTCTGATGTAACTCTGTATCATCATAAGCTACAATTATTGTTATCACTCAAAATGTATCCTACGAGGATACGAGAAAAAGGTAGCACAAAGTTAACCTTTTTCCCTGAGTGAACCCTTAGGCAATTGAGCGAGCTCATAAACCATTGAACTTTATCCTGAAATCCTTTAGGTCTCAACTTTATTTATAACTAATGAGCTTGCAGTTCCTGATGCAAATCAACTGGCTCCTAGACCTCACTATGATTTATGGCTTGCATTTCGTCATTCATCACATCCCACCACACATCCACATTGGGTCCAAAAACAGCTTCTGTAAAAATGTCTAGATCTGTAATATGTCTAATAATATAGTCCAATACACCTGACAGACTATATTGTTAGATAGGATAACAGGTTGTCTCACTCCAGTGGATTGACTTAACCTTGTTAGATCTTGTACACCCAGGAATCCCTCTGTATACAGGTATGGGTTCCTGTTCCTGTATAGGTACGATACAAAAATCTAGATCCACCGGATCTAGCTGTATGAGTAGCAGATACGGGATAACTGTAGTATGCACCCTACTATCATTCGAAAGGTTAAAAGACCTACCATCATCATAGATATGGTATTCCAGAAACTTAGCTGATTGTGATTCCACTATTCTAGTCCCTTCTTATCTACTGTAAAATCTGTAGCCCTAAAGTAATTGAGATATTTTACTAAATAGCAATGAAGAAAACGGGTATGCAATATTTCTTTATAAGGATTATCCTACCTTAGTAGAGCAGCCTTTTACATAATTGTGCGTAAGGTTAAGTTCTTTAATTTCTAGATAGGTAGATTAGTTCTGCTCTGCGTTGACTTCTTTAAGTCCTTTAGGGTGCAATATGCCTTTCGACAACACACCATTTTGCTCATAACTACTTAACATAGTGAACTAAGTCACTATTCCAACTGACTCCATATATCTGGCAAACGGACCTTTTAAAGTCCTGAAACATCATGTTTGCCATGATATTCTCCTCCATGGTCAAATCTGACTATCTTGATAAATTTTCCCAACTGGTTCTCAACCTTCAATCTTTAAGCAAGAACGCATGACTTTGATAGGAATAATCACTAAGAAATGTTAGAATACTTTTAGAATTGCAGAATGCAATTGTATAAGGTCTACCGAAATCTTTACGTATCAGACTCAACAAGTTAGAAGTATGAATTGACCATTATCCTTATTAGTCAACTTACCCCTGTGATCGTTAGTACATGTTCCAGATCATCTTAATCTAGAATTAAGAAATGGTTTCCTTGATCAATCTCCCAATCCTAGCTCTGGAAATGTGGCTTAAACTTTTATGTCACATCATGTATGACTTCTCGTTCATCAGGTCCTTCATACCTTGTTTAGCATGATACAAAGAAGTATATATCTAATTCGGGGTAAGACACATTCTATATAAACCACATGATAAGAAAGTTGCACCTTTATGTTTTGCATTAAACAACAACTGTACAACAGAAGTACTAAATGCAAAATCTTAACCTTCAGTGTCCTTAATTGATCAAAAGATCACATATAACATGTGTCGTGTAAATCCTATGAACCTTACTGTAAAGTTCAGTACATACACTCCCTACAGGTATTACTTCCATCTCTTTATACCATCAGTTCCTCATTTATTTTGGCTTTATCCTGGATATGAATTATTGCATTGTAGAAGCACCCTGATTAGATGTTTCACTAAATAGTCACCTGTACTTAATGCAACTATCACAAATTAGGTTCATAATTGATAAACCAAAGAATAACCTGATGATCTCAGTCTTCCCTTTAAACCTCGTACTTTTGGTTTCTTTATATCCTAAGGACCTTTACTAGAACTAGTTTGACCAACATCAGTATATGGAGAAGATTTAAACTTTCTACCTTTGAACTGAATAGGCTTCATCTATGTCTTCCCTTAAGTTGCTTCGAGGACTGTAGGAGTAACAACTTGAGCTTCTCCACCTCAGCAACACAATGGGATATCAAAGTGTTGAAGTCTCAATATCTTCACCTATTGTGAAAATGAACTATTCTTGATCAGTTCTCCTTTGCTCCCCTTTTTCTCTGTATACTTTATGGAGAATAATACTTTTTTTAAGATACTTGTCTCAACGCCGGATGAGGTTGTGTACTTCTGGGAGACATTATCAAGAAACTCCTTCGCTATGTTTTTGTCTGGAAGTCCACTTTGCAGATGGTTAGGTATGGATTTCTAAATAGTCGTCAGACGTAATCTGTTAGACCGATCCTAGGTTTTATAGGCTGCTTTATGAGCTATTGAGCTCATGGATGTAAGTGGAGATGGCTTAACCGTCCATATGGCCATTTTAACCAAAGCTATCTCCATAACCTTCAAAACATCCTACGCCCAATTCTTCGTCTAATTCCTTATATTGAAACAAAAAGGGTTTCAATAGTGACACTAATTTGGTTGACTAAAAAGGTGACTTCTAGATAATAATCTTTAATTCAGCACTAATGTAAGACAATAGCAATACTAAAGCCATTGAATAGTATCTTTCCTGAAAGTCCGATCACACATATTATGAAACATCTTTAGGATGAATACATAATATATGCAATTAGACTTCCACACATAAAAGCAATCGGAGTACAAATCATCAACTCTTATAACACTACCACCTTTGAGTGAATAGATCACTTGAGCAACGGTCTTCCTCCATCTAATGACTTTATGCACATCTCAAAATTTTATGTAAGGCCAACACCTTTAGGCAGAATAACCAAACATAAAATCATAGACATTCCCTAACATGCAAGCAAAACTATTCAAAATACTGACTTGAAAGGCCACTTTGGTGATTACATTCTCATCAGCACCCAAAAAGTCCACAAATACAAGGGATACATCTTTATGTCATCCTCACATTCTTTATGGGCATATTGTATGTGACAATGTATCCTCAATAAATGCAAAAATCCGAATGCACAATCTCATTGTCACACACACATGCTGAAGACATTTTCTGAAAACTTTATTTGAGACATTCGTAAAAGAAAAATCTTAGTAGAGTGACTATCGTGCATCACCAGATAATGAACCAACCTCCTGAGACACGACAACCTCATGTATCTCCTTTATGGCAAGTTCGTTGCATGAAAATTCACTCAAAAATAGCTTCAGAATGTCTCAATTCTTATTTCCGATTGATTATCATGCAATCCCGAATGCTGAAAATGAGACCTGAGACACAATATCCTCATGCATCTCCCTCATACGTAGTCCAAAGCATGAAAATTCAATCGAAATCGGATTCAGAATACCTTAATTCCTTTTTCTGAAGTTAAACTTTAATTTATTACTAATGTAATAAATTCAAAAAAATAGAAAAACTTACTTTATAAATTTTCCGTATCCAAAAACTGACCAAAAACACCCCGGGGTACCTTACGAGAAATTTAGAATTTTTGGATTTTTTTATTCATTATAGCGCTGACGTCAGCCTTTGACATCATCGCTGACGTCGGTGTGCGAGCTGGAGAGGCATCCGTGCACCAACGCGCCTCCACCCGCGGGACGCGGGACATTATGTGGCCCGTGTAGTGTCCCGCATCCGCGATGCCATGTGTCCGTATTCTGTACGAGCACCCCCCACGCCCTAGAGTGCACGTACCCAACGGTTTTTGGCGATCCGACGCTAGAAGCGATTTCTAGCGTCCCGGGATCCCTTTTTCGCTCCGTTCGGCTTGTTTTTAACCCATTTTTTATAGCTAACCTTTTGTATACTACTTTTACGCAATTATATACGTAAAAAACTAAAAAATAAATCAAAAACGAAGGAAAACTAAATGAGATGAAAAACTGAAAAACCTTCGTTTTCGACAATCCAATCATGTAACCGCTCTGATACCACATTTTAGTACGTAGTGGGAGCCTTATTATGTACCCCGGATCTACATGAAATGATTAAAAATGAAGGTAATGCGGAATGCCTAGATTTCAGTTCTATCTCTATTTTCGATGCCGATTTCGAGCTCTAAACGGCTCCGAATCTCCCGAGACCTTTAGTGGTAAGTGCTCACGGACTGACGGGCAAGACCTTTCTACAGTTTCCTTAATTCATGAGCTCTCTTAACGGGTCAGAGAACCTTATGCTCGTGAATGAACTCTTGAGTAACTGCAAGAGACCTTACCTTTATATAGCTTCCATATCGAGCTTCCCCATCACAAGGACGATATGAACTTGGTCTACACTAATCGGGAACCATTTTTCACCCTAACTTTGACCCATTAACCTAGATCATTTATTGGTTCATTTTATTATCTTTATCTAGATCAAATGGTGTAACTTAAGTGATAATTTATTTAAAAACCAAAACTGCAATTAATGTTAGTCCAACTTTATGAGACATAGACAAAATTGTCCTTAGGGACAAAAATGTCTAACAATTACAAATTAGTTCGATCTCAAACTACCAAATCCTTTTCTAATATGGACAAAAGGAGGGAGCGTGGAATGGGGCTTTGTTTTTTCTCTCCTAGTACACAGTAAGATTGTTTGCTATCATGCGTTGAGTATGATGAGGAAGAGGACAACCTCTACAAAGACTGCTGCAACGGTAGGTTCCTCGATGGCAAATAAGGATATGCCTAGTTTAATGGATGCTAGTGAAGATTTATAACGATTAAATAAAAGTGACAAGGTTAAGGTAATGAAGCAAGTACTAGTTTCTTTCTCAATTGGGAGATGAGGAGCAATGTGATATGGTGTACTTATGTAAGTTGGTCTCATTCTTTTAGGAAAATTTTAGCAAGTTGATAGGAAAGCCATATATGATAGATATAAGAATAAATTAAGCCATATATGATGGATATAAGAAACTATTCCATTACTATAAATGATAAATTGATTGCCTATGCTCCATTATCATCAAAGCAACCTTATAGAAATCATTAGATTTACAAGAATGAGTAAAAGAAATTAATGGGAAAGAAACAAAAGCGAACATATGAGGATAATTCAAACACTTTAGGAAAAACAAAAACGAGAGGTAAACATGAGAGAAAAGGAGTGATTTTGGTAATGAAAGTGAATAACATGAGAGATGCATTCCTAGCTAAGCACTATTTTTTTTTTGTAGGGACCCGATCTCGAAACCGGACCCCAACTGAAAAAAAGCACGGAAAATAAAGCGAAAAGCAAACCAAACGAATGGATCGGAAATCATATAACAAAATGCGGAAACAAAATTGAAAGCGGAAATCGAAGGAATGGATTTCGAAGCGAAACGAATCGGAAGCAAATCGAAAACGAAGCAAACAAATGGTTCAATCGAACTGAATCAAATTTTCGACATTCGAGAACTTAAACTTTTGTGACAAAACAAAAGGGTTGCGTTGAAAACCTTATAGATGTCAATTAGAAAACCCGGTATAAATTTTTTCTTTCTTTTTTTTCATTCTCATTCTATTCATTCTCATACAAAGCGATCAAATTTTCCATTTGGAAAATCATCCATTCTAATCTCAATTTCCTTTGCCATAATTTTCCATAATCTCAAAATCATGCATATCTTAATCTCATCTTTAAAACTTTATTCTAATTTTCCTTTGCCATATCAACAATCACACATATCTTATTCACAAACAAGTCATACATAATTTAACAAAAATGGACAGCATAACTGTTGTATTTTAAAAAAAACCAAAAACCTGCAAATGGTTTTAAACTCACTTCTATATTCCAAAACAATCCACACAATTCATCGGACCTCCTTTCCGGAATCCCAGCATAAACAAACACAATTCTATACCTAAAACACTTCAATAAGTCTCAATCCATAATCCATAATCA
>JANKYE010000012.1:8304122-8315085 GCA_032467995.1 Erythroxylum dillonii
ATAAGTAGTTGGGTTCCGGAAACGGGATCCAACATATGTGGTATCAGAGCAAGAGAGAAAATGCTCTGATTTAGTTCAGTTTGTCTACGAGGTTGGAATGCCGATACGGGTTCCAATAAATTTCATCACATAATTTGGATGGTCTGTGTCCTCAAAACCTGGAAGTTGCTTAACAAACACTTCTTTGTTAATATTTCCATTTTAATAAGCATTTTTTACGTCCATTTGGAATAATCTAAATTTTCTATAGCATGCAAAAGCAAGTAAAATTCTGATAGACTCTAGTCCAGCAACAGAAGCATAAGTCTCATCAAAATCAATACCTTCATGTTGGTTATAGCTTTGAGCTACAAGTCTAGCTTTATTTCTTACCACCTTACCATTTTCGTCTAGTTTGTTTTGAAATACCCAACGAGTTCCAATGATTGACTTGTCTTGTGGATGAGGTACCAGATTCCAAAGTTGGTTCCTTTCAAATTGGTTTAGTTCATCTTTCATAGTTGAAGTCTAATTTTCATTAGCAAGTGCCTCTTCACTAGTTTTTGGTTCTAATTGTGAAATAAAAGCAACATAATTGTTTTTAAAAGATGTTGTTCTTAGGCCTTATAAAGGGTCTCTAAGAATATAATGAAGTGTATCAAGACTTTTCCATTCTCTTGTTGTTCTTCTACTATGAGCATCTGGTGTCCTCTGAAGTATAAGAGCTTGCTGAGTTGTAATTAGAGAAAGAGCTCTTTATGAATCTAAAGATGCTACTGGTACAATTTGTGAATCTAAAGATGCTACTAGTACAATTTGAGTTTGTGGCATATCTTTAAGGACCAAATGATGCTCTTCGTCATCTGATTCAGTAGTTGTTATTGAGGGTAGTGATTCATCAAATACTATATGTATTGATTCTTATATTCTCTTAGTTCTTTTGTTGTATATCTAAATTCTGCTATGGAGTCGTTGGTCAAGAGAAATTATGAGTAATACCATTATCATCACAAAAATCTTCAAATATTCTGTTATCAAATTCCCCCATATGATCACTCTGAATTGAAGTAATACAATACCCTTTTTCGAACTTTTTTTTTTTGCAAAACTTCTCAAAAACTTCAAAAGCATCATCCTTATTTGCTAGAAATAAACCCATGTAAATATAGAATAATCATCTATTATAACAAAATTATAGTGTTTACTACCAAAACTTTGAGTTTTAGTAGGACCAGTAAATCCATACGTATAAGCTCAAGTTATTGGTTGGTAGATACAACATTATTGGGTGGAAAACTACCTTTGACTTGTTTTCCTTTTAAGTATGCTTCATAAGTTTGATTATTCTAACAATTTAAATTTGGTTGAACTTTTACTAATTCATTCTTAGAAAATTTTGATAAAATTCTCATACTAGCTTGTCCAAATCTTCTATGCCAGATTAATGAGTCCATTTCTAGAGGCACAAAACACTCAACTTTTTAGAAGACATGTCTTCCAGTTGAGCACAATTTATGTTTTGATTTCTAGGACCAACAAACACAATGTTATCGTTATTATTATCAATTATTTCATAATGAGAATCATAGAATGTGACTTTATATCCCTTATCACATAATTGACTTACACTCAGTAGGTTATGTTTCAAACCATCAACATAAAGAACATTGTCAATAGAAGTAAAGTCTGAGGCACCAATTTTACCAATTCTAGTAATCTTTCCTTTGTTTTTATCTATAAAGACAACATTACCTCCATCTTTGCTTTCAATATAGTTTAAGTGTGATATTTCACTTGTCATGTGTCTTGAACAGTCACTGTCAACTATCCATTGGTTTTCTCTTCTCACTGTTCTGAAGTATATCTGTACAATTTATTATCTCATTTTAGGTACTCAAAATTTTTTGGGTCTTTTCAAGTTAGTAGTCTAACCTTTTGGTCTCCAAACATATATCTCAAATAATTTTTTTATTAAATGAATGTTATAAGAGCGACTAATAAGTCCATGTTTGCCACAACAGAAGCATAAAATAGATGAATTAGAGTTAGTATCATTTTTGACATGTAACAGGTTTCTGCAATTTTGTGTAAGGCTACTGCTGGTTTTAATAAAGAAGTTCTTGTACAACTTAATATTATTATTGTTATCATATCATATTCCTGCCTTATCAAAGACACCTTTACCATTACGAAGTAATGCATCAGGATTATTCTTTATGTAACATCCCGTTACCAATATTAAGGCTAAAATAGTATTACTGAGAAATTTGGAAACACGTCTCATGCTCATGCATAATGTGTCATACACATACATGTGAATAGTGAAATTTTTGCACATGAAAATAATTGTACATGCATTTATTGACATTTCGAGTATAATTATTAATAAATGTGATTGTTATTGAGAATTGTGGTTTATTTATATTGAAAATTAATTTGGAGAGTGTATTTGTGTTTTAGAATTTTTGGAGACTTTTAAGAAAATTTCTGAAAAATCTGAGGTAATTTTTGAACTAGGAAAAATGTCAAGCGGTAATATAAATGACAAATGTAAGTATAATTTACTGTCAAATGACAATGGAAATTTTGATAAATGACTTTAGGAATTATTGACAAATGTCATTGAAAATTGGGGGTTAATTGTAATAGAAATTGGATTTACGCTATAAGAGTTGGACATGTGGCAAGTGACACATGCCACTTGCCAAACAATGCCTTAAGTCCACTTAAGCTCTTAATACCCTTTTTATTTTTCTCTGTCTAACGATGCTTTCTCTTAAAAGCCTTTGGATTTTGTTTTTGGTTGTCTTCCTCTCATATTCATAGCTTCTTTTCTTCCTCTTCTTCATGGGCTTTGATCATTTTAACCTCCATTTATGTTGAACCTCCCACTCATCTTCCACCTTGCTCTCTTTCCCACCAAAATTTGCTAACCTTCCAACCCTAAAGATGGTGATGATCGTGGGTGGTGTTTGAAGCCAGGGTTGAGTGAGATTTGGAGGAGTTTAAAGCTACACCAAGTAAGTTGTGTTAAATGTCATGGATATGGTTAAATTAAGTTAAAATGATGAGTTTTGAGCTGAAACTTTCATGAATTTTTCTATGTTTATCTAGGCACATGAATTGTAGATCTTTCTTTTATCTTTCTATTGATATAAAGTATGAAAATTTTGGACTTTGGAGTTAAGAGATATGCTATTTAGAAGTTTGTGATTTTTCATGAGATGGGCATCCGGGACAGCTGCAGTGGTTTAATTTTTAAAACACTTTTTGAGGCAAAATTGATTTTTGAGGTCTTTATGGAAGTTGTAGGTCGAGAAGTCTTCTTCAAAATGGTTTTTGAATCACCTGAATCCAATATTTGTAGCAAAAGTTACGCCTATTTTATTAAGACAGGTCAGAGCAAGAAAAGAGAAAATAGAAAAGTCACGATCGCGATGTGCTGGCGCGCAAAAGTCGCAACCGCGACGAATCGCGATCATGACACTGCATGGGGGCGTGGCGTCTCGACCGCAACCTGCAGGTCCTCCTCCCAACCTGAACATATTTTACTATTTTGGTCATAACTTTTTTTTTCGACCTACAAATGACCTGATTTTTTAAGCATTGGATTTATAAAGCACTCCTCTATCTCTACGTAGAAATTTATAGTTTTTAGTATTAATTTGAAAAGGATTGATTGAATCAAAGTAAAGGTATCGATTGGAAGAGCATGAACTGGATATTTTACTGAACATGTTTCAGTATTTTGATGATATCTTGAGCTGTAGGATCCTAATTGAGATGATTCTTGATTTGGAGTAAACTAGAGAAATAGGACTACAAATAATATGCAGAAGTTGAATCTTTATTTAGTCTCTAAGGTGTTCAATTTCTAGATGGAAGATGGATATAGTACACTATTTTTGGATAAGAGCAGTCCAAAAATGTTTGAGGTATATCATCCAAATTACTGAACCAAATTGAGTAATTTTAGTGTCAATGGAAAGATAATACATATTGGAACACTTTTCTAGAAGAGAGTATGACCAAATTACCTCATTTTCACCTTCTGACTATACGAGAATAGTAGACCTAAAAATCAATTTTTAGGAAAAATTTGGAGTTTTGATCAATGAGTTGTGAATTGTGATTTTAATGGCTTTATTGGGATATAGACCATAATTAAATGGCACTTATATGAGTTTGGAAATAATAATGTATGCGTGATGGGAATGATAGAGCAATACCCGGGATCGTTATAAACATGCATTGTACATATTCCATACACACAAGTGTCCATTGCATGAATGCTTAATGTATGTGCAATGTAGGTACGACATAACGTCAATGTGCAAGATAAGCTTCCACATTAAGGAGTTTCCAGATCTTGGAAGTGCTAATCTGGAGCGTACTGTGAGTAGACCGAGATGATCTCACTTCATTGTTTGCTTTGTTTCATTTTGTATTAATTAACTACTGAATGTGATTGACTATGTTGGTTTCTGGACAAGAGGTCCGATGATTGTGATGTTTGATTTGGATATTAAAGTACCACTTGAATGTGAATTGGATGAACTCAGTGTACTTAATGTGCTTGTTAAAGGTGTTTTGAATGTGCATTTACATATGAATGGAAGTGTAATTTCTCAACTCTAATGTTGAATGCCAGACTAAGATCCGATGATATGGGAATGAATGAGTTTATACAAATGTGAGTGATGCATTCCATTTCATGAATGCATGAAATATAATGGTTGTTATGACCAGAGTAGCCACGGATCAGAGCTTAAAGCTCAACGAGTGAAAATGAGCCTCGAGCTCAAAAGTGATTCAGAGCCTCAGGCTCAACATTTAATGAGCCCTGTATCCCCCAAGTTGATAAGGGACAGTTATTAATGAGCCCTATATGGGACAGTTTAGGCACTCAGTCATAACAAAATAACAAATAGAATGTGGGTCTCATGTGCACTGCATATGTATAATATGAGTGATTAAATTGTATTGAATGTGAAGTTTGAAATGTGTAATTATGTGAATTATGTGTTATGTGATTAGGTGAGCCATCAATGATGGTCACTCAATACGTTCACAAAACTTACCCAAAATTTGCAATTATTTTTCAGGATTTAAAGAGTACCTCGTTAGACAAATGGGAGTATACCTACTGCATGCAAGTGAAAGATAAAGGTTGGGATCAGTTTGTGTCTGCATTCTGTATTTTATTATTTTGTACAAATTTTTATTTTGCAATTTTTGTATCAATAAAGGATTCCGAAATGTTTGTACCATGTGCATACAAATAGAGTTATGCTATAATGTAAAGTCTTTATAATTGAAAATGTTTTATCTTTGTAATGGGCCCCAAATGGCTATTGAAATCCTGTTGAGTATATTGTTATGACTGAAAATGTTTATAAATGAAAGTGGGCCCGATTTGAATATTGATTTCCGCAAAATATGTTATTGATTTCAAAAAAAATTTATACCGACTTTTGAATGATTGAGTACTTTAGCATGCCACGCTCATGGAGCATAGCCTTGGATATCACAATTGATGTCGGGTTCAGGTTTTTCAGGAGTGGGATGTTACACTTTTCATCAATAAAATTAGGAAGATCCTTTTCTAAAGATATGATTTTCCCAACAGATTTTTCTTTTTCAAGTGCCAATTTAACAACCTTTTTTCTAATTCTTTTAGTTTTTCATAATCATTCTCAAGCAATGCATTTTCTAACTAAGTCACTTTTTCTTCTGAAAATTCTTTTTCAGGTACCTTTTGCTTATAATCATTTTAAAGAGATATATTATTAGACAACAGGTTCTTCAAAGATGCATCGTTAGTTTTAGACTTCTCAACTTTTTTGAAATACTGCATAGTTAACTTCTTATACTAAGCATATAGTATATGATATGCATCTCGTAATTCATCAAATTAAATATCATAGCTATAATAATATACCTTATCTTCTTCTTAATTACCCATAAGATAAACATTGCTTACTTATTTAGACTCTTCTTCATCAAAATTGTCAAAGTCTTCATCAGACCAAGCTGCAGTTATAACTTGCTTTCTAGGTATTCTATTTTTAGTTTTGTCTTTTTTTAGAAGAAGTGGACATTCTGGTCTAATGTGTCTAGGCTTCTTGTAGTGATAACATATAATTTGAGTATTTTTTTTGTATTACTATTGTTTCTGCTGCCTTTTGATAGGAACCTATTGTTTCCAGTTTTCTCATTTACTTCTCTTTTCTTTATCAACTTCGTTTTGCAAAAGCGTGTAGATTTTCTGACCATAAGATTGAATTCATCATTTCCATCTATTTGCAATTCAATTTCACTTTCATCACTATTGTACGGAGTTAATTCATCAACTTTCTAGCCATTCCTCTTCTATAAGAGGATCCTTCATCTCGTCTAAGCTCTGTTTCACGGATCATAAAATTTCCTCTTTACCAATCAAATGAAAGAGTGTCTAGGTCCTTTACAGTTTCTATGGTTATGACTTTGAGTCTTTATTGGACCCCCAAACTTTTCTATTAAATGAGAAATTATCGACGTTTATTCATGTGTAAACAAAAGGAGAATTCTTAAATTTGAAATGAAAGGAAAAAGATGGTTTAGGTATAAGATGGGTTATATGTGATATATTGGAAGTTAAACTTTTTCTCTAGTTATCCAAATGAGATGATTTTTTATTTGGGTTAAACTAGAGAGTTAAGGATACAAATTGTTCAACGAAATCGAGTTTTAATTCAGTCTCTAAAAATATCAATTTTCGAATGGAAGTTGAGCACAAAATATTTTTTCAGTATAAGAATTTTCCGAAAATGTTTGAGGTATAAATTTTAGACTATTGAATCAAATTGAATGATTTTGATTTCATTAGAAAATTGGGACAATGAGGAACATTTTTCTATAAGGAAGTGCTATCAAATTCCTTCAATTACATGATTAGAAAAGGGTCTTGATTTTTGGAAGGAGTTAAGCATGATTTAAATAAGTTTGAGGTTTTGCTAAATTAATTATTTTATTTGGAGTTAATTGATATGTTGATGCTGGTAGGATTTTAAAATATGGATTATTTGAATTAAGTAGCAAGAGTATATATTTAAGTGAGCTTTTTGAGAGGATCATTTAAGCCATTTAAGTTACAAGGCATGTATGGAAGGGTATAAGGGTCTTTGCACATTTATTAATAGCAAAATTGAAGTAAAACGTGTGGTCTTGTGTTTAAGAAGGGGCAAATTGTGGATTGGAAGAGAGAAAGGTGAGAAGCAATGAAAATTAAGAGAGAAAGAAGTAGAGTTTTGGTTTTGAGAGAAAGGAAGAAGGAAGAAGGAAGCTAAGGTTTCTTCATTTCTTGGTTTTCAAGAGTGGTTTTGAAGTTCATTCCAGAAGGAAAAAGGAAGAGGAGGATCAGAGCTTCAATTAGAGCCAACAAACTCTTCATTTAGTGAAGAATCAAGGTAAGAGTATGTTTGATTCGTTGAATTTTTAGAAAGATTTTGGTTCATGAAGCTTAAGAAATATATGGGTTTAAGCTTTTTAAGATCAATTTTAGTGAATATGTCTTATGTGTTTCTCGATTGGAATGTCTATTGATTTGGAGATTATTGACAATGTTGAAGGAAATCAAGAGAGGCAACAGGAGCAAGAGTAGAGGCGTTTTGATCAAGGTTTTCAATCAAGGAAATTAAGGTGGGTACATGTTTATAATAGAGTAAATAAGCCACTTTTGTTTTCTTTAAATCAAGGAGATTTAATGATTTAAATTGTATCATAAGTGTTGCATTAATTGTGTCTTGAATGAATTGAGAAATTGCTACATGTTTGATATGTGAATTGTGTGATGATTCATGAAAATGATTTCTTTAAAAGGATCATATGTTTATGGAATCATATTTTTGGAAATAGTTTTTGAAATACCTCATGTTTATGAAAAATCAAGTTTTAAAAAGTTTCATTTTGGGCAACAAGTTAAAATACATGTTATGTGGGTTTTGGTAGTCCATCCAAGAATTGTCACGTGCATGTTGACCAAGTTAAGGCTTCTCCCGCTGCCTACTAGTGGCACAGAGCTCCTTCATGAACTCCCTCAAGTTTACGACTACACAAGACCATTATGTGGAATTGTGTAGTTCATCATGTTTATGAATCTACCCAAATCATTCTGATGTGCTTATGATATGTGAACAAGTTTGATGCATTCATGTTTTGTGGTTTGTAAATTTGACTACATGATGTGAATTTGGGAAACAAGTGTTTTATAGATTTCAACAAGAACTTTTTGAATGGTTTTACTTATTTTTCCGTTATAAGCTATTACCCATGAGCATTAAGCTCACCCCCACTTTCCATCCCATCTTCAAATGAAGAGAATGAGATCGAGTAATCAAGAGTCGAAGCAACATTTCGATTATGTATATTTTGTATATAAAGTTAGATTTTGTACAAGTAAGACTTTAGATGCATTTCAAGAACTATTGGGTTTTGCATCTTTTGTATTTTGTATTTTGATATTGATGACATAATGTGGCTTGAGATGCCATTAAAGCTTTGTAAACTTTTATCTTATGTTGTTAATGAAATATGAATTGTGTATGGATGATGTTAAGTTGAAATTAGGTATGTTTGAAGTCATTAACTTGAGATGATTGAGCATGAACTATTTATATATATATAAGTGAGATATTATGGAAAAGAAATATAGGATTTTTGGTGAATGATGAGAAGTGGTTGAATATGAAGAGTCAAATGAATTGAGGTTGAGAGTTTGATGAATTCCAATTTGTTGTTGAATTGTTATGAATAATGTTGTAATAGAGGAAGTGAAGTTGGGATAAATTTCAAGTTTTTCAAGAGGGTAAAATGTGCATTTTGACTCCCAGGAGAAAACTGGATTAATTTAGAAAGAATTTGGCAAATTTTCCTTCATGAAAGTTGTAGCTTATCCTTCAAGCTTTCCAACGATATAAAGTATGCAATTTTTGGATATCATAGTTGAGAGATATGATCATTTGAGTAGGTGATGTTGTATATGATGTGTATCCCGAATAACTAGAGTATATAAAGCTATATCGGACTAGAGAGAATTGATTTTAGGAAGATTATGAGTAAAAAGGATGTTAGGATAGGTTTGGGATCCTTTGGAGGGGTCTTGGAGGGTGAAAATTTCGTTTCATCCGAAGGTTACACGGCCTGCCCGTGTAAAATCACACAGGCCGTGTGATTCCAGCGCAGGAGCACAATTACACCCGAAGGTTACACGACCTACCTGTGTTGGGTTACATGGCCCTAGTTTTTGACCCTATAAATGACAGAATTTCATTTCAAAGTCTTCACAAAAGTTGTAGATCTAGAAGTCTTCTTTTAAAACATCTGAAAACAACGTCAATACGACACATGTAGTGAGAGTTATGGCAATTGTGCCAAGACATGTACAATATGAGAAAGGACATGATCATATTGGATTCGTTTGGCTATAACTTCTTCGTCAGACCTCCAATTGAGGTAATTCTTAAAGCAATAGATTCCTAACATGTTTTTCTACCTTTAAAAAAAATTGATAGTCTTTGTTGTTGAATTTCAAAATATTGATTGAAAGAAATTGAGGGGTCAGTTGGGAGAGCATAATTGGGCCATGAACATACTTTGGTTTCTTAAGCATATCTTGAGCTGTAGAGCTCCGATTGAGATGGTTCTTACTCTAAAATAAACTAGAGACTAAAAGCTACAATTTTGAAGAATTCAATTGTGGTTATCGTGAATTCATTATATGGTACCACCTTTGTGGCTTGAGATGTTATCAGAGCAAGAAGATGAATCGATGACGGTTAAGGAGATGACAAGGAACCACGCTCAAGTATTACAAGGAACCAGGCGTTGGGCTCTGAAATCAAGCGGGGTATAACAATTATGGTATCAAAGTAAGAGTTAGATTTCAGAAACAAGCAAGATCCAACAGTTGTGGTATCAAAGCAAGCGTTAGACTCTGGAAACAAGCGGCGTCCAACATATGTGGCATGAAAGCAAGAGTTGGGTTCCGGAAACAAGCGGGATCCAATAGTTTCCATTCCTTTGACAGTGACCTTAGGATCTTTGTTACGAGCTCATCAGTGGGATATATTTTTCCCAAGTTCTTCAAGGTTATGATGATATTGTTGAATTGTCCAAAGAATTTGTCTATGGTTTTTCCCTGTTTCATGCTAATGGTTTCATATTGATGCACTAAAATATTTATCCTATGTTTCTTTACCTCATTTGTTCCTTTAAAAGTAGCATAAAGCTTGTACCATATTTCCTTTACTGTAGAACAGTAAGATATATTTTCATATTCTTTTAAAGACAGTGCACAAATCAAATGATGTCTTAGTTTAGCATTCAACTGTGCATTTCTTCTATAAGTATCAATCCATAATTCTACATCATCAGTGGTAGGAGATGTAAATCTCATTTTAATAGCTTCCAGACTTCAATATCCAAATATTGGAGATAAACTGTCATTCTTTCCTTCTAATAGGAATAGTTGTTTCCATTAAAATAAGGAGGCATTGTGACAAATTGTCCTTGAAGACTTCTTATGTTGTTTGCCATAATCTATCACGTACTACAAAACACAATAAATGTGAAACCTATCTCTAATACTAAATGATAAAGCAAACACATATAAAAGGGTGGTAAATTATGTGCTACTTGAAAATTTTTGCAAGTTATTATCAATTCATATAAACAATAGCAGCCTGTTAAAAGTTAAATGAAAGGAGCCTGTTAAGAATTAAAATGAGGGTTCCATTGTCTATAGTATCGACAGGGATCCCAGATTTACTTCGAGGTTTTAGAAGAGTTTGCAGTCTGCTATAGGTACCAAGTTGAATTTCAATACAACATTTCATCCTCAGATCGATGGATAGAGTGAGAGGAAAATCAAGACTGTTGAGGATATGCTTCGAGCTTGTGTATTGGAGTTTAGAGGAGCATGGGATCAGTATCTAGCCCTGATTGA
>JANKYE010000012.1:8367643-8378939 GCA_032467995.1 Erythroxylum dillonii
GGATTATGGTTTTGAGACTTATTGAAGTGTTTTAGGTTTAGACTTGCGTTTGTTTATGCTGGGATTCCGGACAGGAGGTCTGATAAAGTGTATGGATGGTTTGGGATTTTAGAAGTGCATTTAAAATCATTTGCAGATTTTTGGGTTGTATAGAATGCAGTCGTTATGCTACTGAAATTTTTATGGCAAAGAATTAGAATTGGGACATGTATGAATGTATGAGAAGATTTTTATGAATTGAGATTTGCATGAGGATGAATTTCTAAAAGGGAAATTGTATGGTTTTTGTTTTGATTTGTATAAGATTGAATAAAGAGAAAAAGGAATAAATATTATGAGAAAGAAAGAGAAAAAAATTTATACCGGTTTTCGGATTAGTCTTAGGGTTTCCAATGCGACACGCGAGGATTTTCGAAAATTTTCTTTACCCGGATGTCAGACATTAGTTTTCGATTTGCTTCCGATTAGTTTTGTTTCGAAATCCGTTCCTTCGATTTCCGCTTTCGCGTTTGTTTCCGCATTTTTTGTTCGATTCTTCGATTTCGCTTATGTTTTTGCTTATGATGTTTGACCTCTGACCCGTTTTGTATTTCGCTTTTCGTTTTTCGTTTTATTTTTCGGTTGGGGTTCAGTTCCGAGATCGAATCCCAACAGGTTAACTTCCTTCTTAACTTGTGTAGGTACACTTTTTTCTTCTCAAGTATTCTTTCCTTCGTTATCATTGGATTGAGTGGAGCTTTTTTCTTTAGGTTTCACCTCTTCCAATTCTTTTCCACTTCGCAGAATGATGGCCTTACACTGCTCTCTTGGGTTAGTTTCAGTATTACTTGGAAATGTCATATGATTTAAATTCCCAACAACATTTGCAAGTTGTCCCAATTAAACTTCCAAACCCTTCACTAAAGTCTCAATATTGGTTACTTACATCTTTAGCTCATCCATCTCCTTCTCATTCTTGTGGAAACAGTTTCTTGTCTCATTTACAAAAGTGCCAATCATTTCTTCTAAGGAAGGTCTCCTTTTTGCCAATGGTGGTCCATATCCTGGTGGGTGGGGCATGTTCATTTGAATACCATAGTTATAATGCTCCTTAGATTTGTAGCCCTGACCATATTAATTTCCCATTAGTTGTGACTTAAATCCCAAGTTCCTTTGGTTAAAAACTGAGCTTGTTCCATACCCTCATCATTGGTATAGAATGATTGACTAGTAGCTGTAACCTGCTCATTCTGTCTTTCCTTTGACATGAATTTTGAAAATTGATTGGATAGGGCTGCCAATTAAGCAGATAACTGAGTGACTTGGTCCACTTCTAAAATTCCTCCCTTTCTATTAGTTCTCACGGAGGGCCACTGGTGTAATTATTCGAAGCCATATCTTCCAACAATGCACATGCTTTTTGAGATATTTTTTCATCAGAGTACCACTTGTTGCATCCACAATGGTTCGAGCCTGGCCATTCAACTTACTGTAGAACATTTCTACTTGTAACTACTTTTGGTATCCGTGATGTGGACACTTTCTGAAAAGGTCTTTGCACCTCTCCCAACCTTCATGCAATGGTTCCAAGTCATGCTATCTAAATGTACTGATCTCAGCTCTTAACTTCCCAGCTTTACCAGGTGGAAAAAATTTAATCAAGAACTATTGTATCACCTCTTGCCAAGTTCGCATTCTATCAACAAAAATTGAATGAAACCAATTCTTTGCTTTGTCCCGAAGAGAAAATGGGAACAAAGTGAGCCTAATGTCATCATGCGTTGCCCCTTCAGTCTTGATAGTGTTACATAATTCTTGAAAGCTTGCAAGATAATCATTTGGATCCTCTACTAGTTCTCCTCCAAACTAATTTGTTTGATCTAAATTGATAAATCCCGACGAAATACGAAAATTCTGAGCATGAACAATAGGTCTTTGGGTACCGTGATAATTGTCTACCACTGTAGGCTGGAAATATTCCCTAATAAGACGTTGTTGTAACTGTTCTTATTCATTTCCATTATCTCCTCTTCCATTTCCTCTATTCAAATTAGTTGCACCAAGTCTGGCCTCTAATTGTGCTAATCTCTAAGCCATCTTATCCCTCTCTCTTTGAATCCTCTGAAGCTCTTCTGCTTGATTTTCCATTTTATTTTGCCGAAAATTGACTTTACTGTTCTTTCCAACTTTAGATCAAAATGTCTTTCTTGCCTTTTAGTGGTTCGGAGCATACAATCCTCTTACACACAAGCTGTGCAAGAAAACGAAAATGCAAAAAGAAAAAGAAATAAATAAGTTACTCTAGGGATAAAAAAAAGAAAACCAACAAGTAAATATCAAACTAGCTATAGAAACAAATATTCAAACATTAATCCCCGATAATGGCACTAAAAACTTGGTTGTAAACCGTAAGTGCACAGTTGTCGAAGTAAGTAATAAATTGGTAAGAACCGAGTCGTATTCACAGGGATTATGAGAAAGTTCAAATTTATGCTAGCTAACGATGTTTGGAATCGGGTTAAATGAAATTTTAGGAAATTAAAAGCAATCTAAAGAATTATTAAAAACTCAAAGAAATTTCTAAGCAACTACCAAATTCAATGCAACCAAAATAACTATGAATATGACAAATCTGTGCAATAACTAATTAAGAAAAGAGTGCAACAATTGACTAATTAAAGGTATTAATGTCAATGGGAAATGACTTTCTTTTAGGGAATGATTTTTTTGTTAACCTTAATATTGAATTAGCTATCCTCCACAAATGAATAATCCTAACCTTATATGTGAATTTTAAGAGTAATTAATCCTTTTCTCCCAAAGGTGAATTAATCTATCCACTCTAAACATCACTTAGTAATCCCTTACTTAAGTTCTTCCAAGAGTTTCTTAAGTTCCAAACTTAACCTTCTATTTTCACCTCCTAGATTTCTTGGCTCTCTCAACTCATAAGAAAATCCTAGTTGAAATTCCTTCAATCTTCTAGCAAAGCCCCCCCCCCCCTCCCCTCCTTTTCAAAGGTGAATTTATACCAAGCAAACTTCCAATAATCCAAAGTAAGAGAAATTAAACCCAAGGAAAATCAACAAGAGTATAAATATTCAGTCATGGATTCCAACAAAATTCAATATTAGAGCATCATCAAAACATCAAATCCCTAAGAAAAATTAAAATTCTACCCACAAATCATCATGCCAACCAATCCACAAGCAAAAACCCTAAACAAACTCATGAATAAACTAAATAAAGAAAATATGTTGTGAATCAAATGGATGTTGCAGCTGTTGATTTTGGTGGAAGTTGTTGCATGGTGAATGCGTGAATGGATGGTTGTGTGTCTAGCAGTTGGTGAGGGCTTTGTGGGTGGAAGCTGCGTTGAAGTTGGAGCTGAAATGGAGGCTGATGCGTGTTATAATGGTTGGATGCTGCGTCCTTTGTACGTAGAGTGGAAGCTGCTAGAGAGCTGCTTGCGTCAGTGCTGGAGGAGGCTACGTCAAAGATGATTGGAAGGCTATACGTTAGTGGAGGTTGTTGTTGATGCATGGAGAGAATTGCGTGAAGTCAATGTATGGGAGCTAAGTGGGGGTTGTTTTGGTGAGTGAGTGGAGTGTGTATGTTGAGTGGCGGCTCCTTCATTTTTGCTGCTAGAGAATGGAACTGAATGGGGTTTTTACGTGAAAGTGGAGAGGATGTTGCACAACATTTTTAGTGGAGGTCTGTTGTTGGTGTTGGAGAGTGAAAGTTGTGTCGTTTTGTGGAGGTTGCTGCGTGTCCCTCTCTAGTCTACTATTTTTTCATTCTTTTTCTGCTTTTTTTGCTTAAACACACTGAACCCTTTGTGTTGCATTTTGCTTTCCTTTTTTTTTTGCGTTTTATGGCTCCTTTTATTCTCCAAAACACACTGAATCCTTTTCTTTTTCTTCATGGATTCCGCAGTGTTTTTGATAAAACGTTAAACCTCCTTTTGCTATTTCTCCTCATCCTGCTTTGTTCTTTCTTTTCAAAACCAACGCTGGACCCTCTTTTCTTTTTGCAAAACACTGAGCTCTCTCTTTTTTCGTCTTTTCTCTAAAACAATTCCTAACATCCAAATGTAATATAAAAACAGTAATTTAGCAAATATCTACCCCAAAGCACTACACAATTGACCCAAATTAACGCATCAAATAATAGCCTATCCGTATCTCTATCACTCTTATATATATCCATTACTTCTAAAAGGGGTTTTCTTTCTCCATTTTTGATCTTTGTTCCAATACTATATTGTTACAAAAGAAACAAAATCAAACACAATGTTCCCTTACTATTGGAGACCATGAGGCATTTACTTTACGTAATATTAAAGTAAGGTCATCTGACTTGAGAATATAATTACCCACTTTGGTCTTCTTCATATTAAACTTCTATTATGAATAATTTAAGTGGAGAGGAAGTAGTAATTGATGCACCTCAAAAAATGGTGGTTTCCTTGTATACAATGACTCCTTTCCATATGACGTCATCAAAACCTACCAGGTCAGTTAAAAAATATTGGCCCATAGATGTCATTTGTTATATACATATATATGAGCATATATGAATGATATGTTTGTTGAGTTATTAGAGAGTTTATTTTTGGCTTTGATATGAATTACTTGAATGATTGGTAATCTCTTTCCAATATATGCATAAAAATTTGAGGAAATTGCACTTTCCATATTTGATTGTGGATATGCCAACTATATCTTGCTTATTTTGAAAATTGAAGTCTTTGAGCAAAAGGGATAATTAACACCCTGGATATTACAGGCTATGATCTTTATATTTTTGACTCCGAGTATGGAGGTATCTTCTTTCTGTTGGATTTTTCCTATAGATAGGTTCAAATCTTATATTAATGTCTTTTATTATAGATTTTTTGCTTCTCTATTGTTTCCTCCCATAAGTGTAGTGCATTTTTAACCATTGTAAGTATTAGCTTTTATTTGAGATTATTGACATATTGTTTCCACTCCTAAAAAGACACTATTTAATATTGTTGACATATTGTTTCCACCTTTGATTAGAAGAACTAAGAATACTAATATAATTTTTACAGTGACTAAATAAAGATATGGACGTGGTCTTCAGTTAACACTACATTAAATTCAAATAATGATGATTTGGTGTGTTATTATGGTTTAAGAACTTTGTTAAGAACTTCATAGAGTGATAAAAACCCAAGAAGAAGATTTTATGGGTGCCTCAAATATCGTGTAAGTTTATTTTTCCATAAGTTAAAATTGTTTGTATATAATTTAAATGTTTTTGTTGTTAATTAATAATTATCTTTCAGGATAAAATATATGAATTTTTCAAGTGGTACAATAACAAATTTAGGGAGAGAGTTATTGAAATAATTCATAACTTGAAGAAAGAAGTATATAGTTTAAAGCATAAGGTTCAATGAAGCATAACTGAATCATGTTTAATGTTCAAAATTAAGGAGCAATAAATCTAATGAAAAGAAGACATTGTTTTGCTAACAAAAGAGAAAATTGAGTTTAAATTTGTTGTACTGATTATTGTAGCTTTTTTTTTTTTTACTTATGATGAGTTTATATATGGTTTGTTATAGACCAGTAGAACTAAATTGTACTATTTTTTTTAAAACTTGAATTATAAAGAATGAAAATCCTCATTGGAACTAATATATTTTGCACTATATTTTTTTTATTGTTTTGTTATTCATGAAGTTGCTTTAATGATGCGTAATTAATAGTTGTTAAACTTATGAATAATTAAATATAAAAGTGATATCAAAATAAATCATTGGAGCGACATGTACACTTGTGATTATATAATAATAAATAATTGGAGTAGTATATATAAAAGTGATAATATTAGTAAAGTGATTACATCACAATGCGTTTGTATACAAAAGTTACGCTATCTATCCGTCCACTAGACTACATTAATCTAAAGTCTACAAATCATCCACATTGTTTCCCTCATTTACGCTTGACTGAAAAGGCCAGTTATGGTTTCAGAGTTACAAGGAAATGTATTGCCTGAACCAAGGATACCTTTTAAGTAGTCATACACCATTCTATAAATGCAATGGCTATATGTTACTAAATGATTAGCACCATCAAGCAAGCTGAGTATCTTATTAATATTTCTTCAGGCAAGAACAGAATTATGAAAGAATTTGGTGTTTGTATCCTGCTCTTAGAATCTAGGAAATCCTTGCTTTTTGAAATATCAAGGAATTATGATCTTGCAAGGGCCTCAAGTAGCATTCAAGTGTCTTAGTCTCTCTATGCTTCAATTCCAAATTGTTTTAAAAGCCACCTTTGCATTCTTTCAATCGAAGGACTCTTATCCTTAACAAAAATCTTCAGACTATTTCTCAGCAACCTCAGCTAGAATGATTTGCACCCATAAACCTTAGTTTGCCAAATAACCTTGACTAAATCTAGAAACCCCTCCTTGTGAGCCAGGAAATTGACTACTTCAGAAGGATTTAATACATAATTAAAATATCCAGCAACAATTCAAGGGCTAACTATAGAAGAATTTTAAAAAGCAGAATTAGAAGCATAAACAATGGTCAAATCAAACAAAAATTGAGAAGTCAGTCTTTACAGATAAGATGTATTTATTGATCTGAGACTACACTTTGTTAATGCTTGAAACTTGTCTCCCAGAAAAGCAAAAAATATTATGCCATTGTAGTAGTCTCGGTGATTGGAATCAAAACTCCAATTAGGGCCCAAGAACTTTATAGAATCTTGTAGCTTGGGCGCTTTAATACGAGCTCCAATAATCCCAAAAAAAAAAAACAGGTTTCTTGTCCAACAATAAATCTTTTATTGATTAGGTTTTGATAGATCATTCATTCCTTTGATATTCTAAAAGATTATAGCAAAAGGTTCTTGTGAGTTACCCGGCTCCTTAAGGTTTTTTCTTCTTCCTGCCAAATCTTCTATTTGGAAAGGAGTAGACTTCTCCATTTGAGGTTCAATTAAATCTTAGTCATCCTCCTCAAACAACATATACTCCCCCTAACTCTTTACATCTTGTCCCCTGTCAGTGACTTCATTGTTTTGGTCTCTAGGGCCAACTTCTAGATCTAAGGCCTCATCCACTGGTTTGGGATTTTTATACAATTCCTTAGTTGCTTCAGTGGTTAAATATTCAGCGTCATTAGTTGCCAATTCTACCTGTGACTTCTCAACCTATTAGTTCCCAAGTCTGCCTAAAACTCATAATCTTTAATACCCATCAATTCCTAATATTCACCTAATCTAAATGCTTTGCCAGTTTCCTTCCATACCCTTTCTAGTTGAGGTTTCCAACTGTATGAAAGCCTAATCTCAACTCTAGTTAATTCCCTAGCTTCATTAAGTTTCATCACACGAAGCACGTCAGGCAAATCATCATTAATTATGACTTCCACACAAACTCTAACATAACAAATTCTCTCAAACATAGTAGCAGAAGCGTCAAAGCTAGAGGTTTACTTATTAAACTCGTCAGGTAGCTTAACCCATCTAAAGTCCAGTACTCGAACGGCACATTGTGAAAGTTAATCCAAATGGGAAAGAATTCAATCTCATTCCTGTCCAGTTCCATGCCCAAAACCCACCTTTATACCAGCAATGGTTGCCCGCTGTAGACCTGTCTCTATAATTGCAAGCAAACGGTCCTTATTTCTAAATCTGAAGATGAAGAGGAGTCCTCCTTGATAAGGAGCACGTTCTTTAGACCTTGTTCCCCCATTTGGAATGAGCCCAGGCATGTACCTAAAGGAATGAGGATATTTTGTTTTAAAAAAATCCAACTAAGCTGCATTACCAAGCTTTAACCCCTGTTTTCAGAAGCTCTCCATGAAGGGAGACAACTCCATTCACCAATGTAGACTAGAATAGCCTTGGCTTCTGTGGAGGAACCTCAGAGGAAACTACACTTTTCCATGTTCTAGGTACCTCCTTAGTAGTCGCTAGAGACTAACTACTTCCTTTACTGGCATGTAGGGAGTTGCAGATGGATGGAAATTCCAGTTGAGGGAAGATACTTGCATTTGAATGAGTTTCGAGATGGTTGGAGGGGCTCCCTATGTCTATCATCATAAAGCTTACCCAAATAGGAAAGTTACTGATGGGCAGCCAATTACTTACTAGATCAGGAAGTCTTCTATTAAGGTGGAGTACTCTTCACATTAGTATAGCACAAAATGCCTCGCCACTCTTTCGTCTTGCTCTCACCTAACTCTGGAATCCACTTACCCGTGTTTCACTCACACACCAAATGCCCAGACGCTTCTCACGCTCGCTGGCCAGTCTCTCGTTGTCTCCAATTGCTCGCCTCTCTTGTTTCGCCAGTCACTCGCAACTCTTCAGTTTAAATCTATTATTACTTATTGAACTTTTAATATATCAAGAAATAAATATAGCATTTGTAGCTAAATTGATTTATAAGTAACAAAAGGACAAGTCAGAATTTTTCTTTTTCCTACTATAGAAGCTTAGCAGTATTCCCCTTCGCAAGGCTCGGATATTAACAAAACTTTTATAACTTTGCAATTACTCAATAACTTGTAAAATGAAGACATTTGTCCAAGAGTGAGAGCAAGTAATGTTATATATCTCCCCACACCCATGTAGAAGGAGATTATGTGTTTAAATAAACTCTTTCACCCATCTCGTAACACAAGATTAAAAACAAATATGACTAGGGTTTCAATAGGACTTAAATAATATGAATGCTAATTGCTGGTCCTTGTTAACATGTATTGAAGGTGTATATTGTTAATTGGTCACGTTCCATAAGCAGATAAAAGAAAGCAATTTCTTCTTCACCAACAAAGATAGAACAGGAACAATACAACTTTCGTCATAAATCCTTATTGGTCAAACAATGAGCCAATAACTTCAACATATTTTCTTCTTTCAATTTCTAAATGGCTTGCCAGCTACATATATAAAGGATGTAGATCATGCCTTGAACAAATGACAGAAGTAATTCCACTCATGCACTAGTTGATACTGTCACTTGAAAACGTGTTTAACAACACCAGGCATGTGGATGTTCATGAAGTAATCATCCCAGTTAATGCACTTTGGATCAAAGTAGAACACATCATTCTCTATGCCATTCTCTCTAGCAGCCATCCGCAATTTTTCGGTGTTCATGTCATCAAATCTGCGTCACCGTCGCACGCTTAAGAACAAACCACAAGATTAACTACTCTCATCTGTCTCAAAAGTAGAAGATACTTACACTCCTTGGAAGAACAAGTATGGCCGGTAAAGTTCAACCAGTCGCATGACAAGTTTGATCTTACGATTGAGATCACTATACACGCCGTCAAAATAATGGCACAAGGCTGTGTTTGCAAATTCTAGTCCCTGTAATTAGAGTTAATTGGGAATAAAGATTAGAGAAACTCATAATACGGAAAGTTTTGGGCAAGTATGATGAATTAAGACCTTTAAAAATAGCAAGTAGCGAAGTGCCATGTATCTCCGAAAGCTAGCCATGTTGGTCAAAACTTTAACCTTCCCAACTCTGACAGGCTTGCCATCCTTTCCGATCCATGGTTTCTTGGTGAAGTAACGGAATCCGAAATCTTGGAGGTCAGAGTACTTGACAGGATTTCTTACTGAAGACCCCACTTGGTAAATTGCATAAGATGGTTGATTAGCATGAGCAACCATGGCCACAATCATTGAATTCACCACCATGTCAGCTGGTATCTGCCAATTTTAAATTTGTCATGAGTTTGTTCTAGCAAAAGCATTAGCGGCTGTTAGTTATATATATTAATACATTCTGAAGAAGAAGTTTGTTTATCTTACTACATCTACACTTGCATTAAGGTCACCGAGAAAGCATGTCAGTCTGCCTTTTCCGTATGCGACAGCTAAGCTATCAATTGTTCTGCAGCCACAAGCAAATTTAGGATCGAATTTACTCTCCAGTTTATCTGTAAATTATCAGAAGAACCAAATTACGTACCTTACACCTTCAACCCAACCAGGAAATGGGTCTCTGTAGGTACTGGTGATAATAGAGGGACGGATTACGACCACTGGCATATCTTCCTTCAATTGTCCCACAAACATCTCCCCCATTGCCTTTGTAAATACATATGTGTTTGGCCATCCATACAACTTCGCCCTGAAATTATTTTCATGAACATTACACTATCTTTGAAAAGCTTGTTTCTTTACATTAATTCACGAAACCTTCCTAAATTTATCAACAATCTCAATCATTTATAATCTGATATATATCTTTTTTTAGTTCTCCTTTCTTTGCTGCAAGCGTAACTTCATAAACAAAGTGGGTGAAGAAGAAAGGAACGAATCCATCCCCTAAATTCAAATTTTTGTTGACCAATTAAATAAAATTTGGGCCAACCTGGTATCCCTAAAGCGCTATATATCACTACTATCTAAAAGTTCATTTAGGTCAAAAAATTTTCAATCCTTCAACATAAGTAGTCCATTTGTACGATAAGCAATGTAATTAATGCTAATTATATCAGGGATCAATTATGATTATTTGAAGGAAAACTTTTCATGGTCTTTTAAGTTTACTTATGATTATTTGAAGGAAAACTTTTCATGGTCTTTTAAGTTTACTAACTTATGAAGATATCCTGCAAAACACGATCAAATTTTACCCTAGTGTAATGTGTGTAAATGTATCAGAAGATTGAACTACGTAGCTTGACATGTAGTTCTGCCTTCCTCGAGTAAACATTTTAAGAAGATATCCTCCAAATTTAGTGTGCGGAAGATATACCATGCATATGTTGAAATAAAAATTATACATATATAAAAACTATGGAGACAAGTCAATCTACACCTTCAGCTGAAAAGGAGGGTTTGGGGCTTTGGGAGAAGAACAAGTAGGTGAAGTGAGAACAAAACTGACAAGAGAAAAATTAAGGTGAAGGAAGGTAAGACGATGACGAAGAAAGCATTGTGTCCTGGGGCCAAAATTATTCCTCACGCAAAGTACAAACAGTATTGAAACTCCTGCCAGCTGCAAATGAGTAAATGAGCTTTGACCTCTCTCATTTAATAGCTCAACTGTAGGGCAGTTGGCCTCACCGCTCCACTCTAAGATTTCCCATTAATCTAATCCCAAAATTTTTAAAATATAGATGAAAAAACTCATTCGGACGTTAAATTACTATCTTTATTTAATTAAGTTTAATTATATAAGTAGCTAGTTCTATCTGACAAACATGGATGACATTCAGAACAGGATGACATTCAGAACAGGATTCCAAGAACAACACCCGTAAGAATCCTGGTAATACGCTAGGAAGAATAGTATTCCA
>JANKYE010000012.1:8399008-8409276 GCA_032467995.1 Erythroxylum dillonii
GGTTACCCTGAGAATCGAACCTGAAAATAGGTTAACCGATTCTATAGATTCTTTAGGTTCAGGTTCAAGTTCCGGTTTGTGAAATTGCCGAACCTAATATTCAAGTTCAAGTTCAGGTTATTTATGAACAGGTCAGGTTATCCTACCATAAACACCTCTATCAGTACAACTCTAGATTATCCTAAGGTTCGCTTAACTGTCAAACCCTATTAGATAACCAACTATGTTACATGTCGATCATTAATAATTGGTGAATGACTTAGAAAACTCATTTTCCTCACTCATTTAATCGCTCTGGCTAAGGTCTTGAAACAACCATACACTAAGATCAATGACAACATAGAGTTCAAACTCATTACTTAGAGTCGATGGATCTCTTCTTGACTCACCACTAATCATATAGGTACTTAATTATATCCAATGATCATTCAACTAGCATTTTTACACACTAGGTATCCGACATCAAAACATAATAAGTGACCTATTGATTACTATGATGATCTTAGATCAAAGGAAAAATAAACATTTAAATTCTTATGAGAATATCGCACTTGACAGTTCATAGGTAATATTAGCCATTGAAAATTCTCAGTTTGATAAGTTCAATGATCATATCTCCATATGTATCATCTATATATATATAACTTAGTAAATGAGATCTACTGATATCCATCCAATAGATATTATTACATACATATTAATATAACCGGATCATTAAAGTCCTTATTTGATGATCATATGATCAAGAACACTTTTAGATTAAACCCTAAGAACTTGACTTTCATTATCATAATCTCCATTATGATGGTAAGTGTATAAATTTAATCAAGGATTTATCATATTAGAATAATAAATAATAAACGTAATATAATAATAAAATCATTTGTCATGTTATTAATCAAAATTAATAATGACAAAACTAAAGTGTTCAATTTATTACATAACGATTGGGTCATGAGCTTAATTTTAACAATGTTAAATACAAAACCATGTTACAGTACTTGTAGGAAGTTGTATAAATGAACATCAAGACATTTAACAAAAAGGGTTTCAAGTCAATAAACAAATAACATTTAAGAAATCGCAATTAGGATTTCCTTTTTATTTTGTTGATTTTCTTTAAATCTATTGAAACTTGAAGATAGGAACATCATGAAGAAGGATGAAAATGAAAAAAAAAAAGGAATTACCACACGTTTGAGGCCACTAGGTGCTACCCTGATGAATGAGATCTCAACATTATATTATAACGAAAAAATAATAAATAAATTACTTGGTGATGATAGAAATGCCTTATAACTACACTACCTCAAAATAAGAACAAGAGTATAATTTAAAATTGACATGATGTTTGTTAAATCGGTATGGTGGTCATTGAACTTGAATGTGATTTGATAAGATAAAATTCCAGGATCGCATGTATGCATTAATTAGCTATTGGGTACTTTGTAACTATCGGAACCCCTTCTCATTTAATTTTTCATTCGGATATATATATATGAACTTCATTATGCATTGATTCTTACTTGCATGTGGACTGCATCTATCCGATTTATTCCTGACAAGTAAAGGAGTCCCTCTTTTCACCTCTAGTTCCAGACATGTAATAGAAAAAGTTCACGCAGTTTTTGCTGTGAATTTTTCAGGATTTACCACAAAGAAAAAAAAAGGACTGCATGCCAACTCCCACGTACTAAGGAGATGAATTTATAAGCTGTTTTAGAATAAGAAATGTAGGTAGATAAATGTTTTATAAATCAGGTGGGAAATTAAATTGTTAAAACAAAAAATAAGGTTTAATTAAAAAAGACTGTCAAATGAAAATTAATTGATTTATTTGGTTTATAAAAATCAATTAGTTTACGAACATTGACTAATTAATTCATAAAATGATTAATTTTTATTAACAAAAATTATTTAGGTAAATTAAACTGAAAAAGTAAAAAAATTAAACTAAAAATATTCAATTAAATTTTTTTACAATTAAATTAATCAAGCCAATTTTATCCTTTTCCAGTATCTTTTTCTTAGATGCTCTCAAGCCTGGGACGCAAAGGAATGGATAACCTCACCTGCACGTGTAAACCTCCCTACGCATTTGAATGGAAAGAAATGCCAACTTTCAAGTTCTCATTGGCATTCTAACTAGTCATAATTATAAATTGCGATTCTCCAAAGACCCTGTAGAAGAAAAGCTTTGACAAATTCCATGTACTTGAATGAGATAATTATTATGTTTTATAAAACTCTTTGATGTCTAGTTTTAATATCACGAAGAAGTTACTTATAGGCATATGCTAATTGCTACTGTGTATATATACATGACATATAGAAAAAACATGGTGCATGAGTATGGCAGCAATTTTCGGGAGTGTTATGGGAAGTTTACTTGAGCATGCAGAAATGAGTTTTGAACATGACCAAACTAAAGGATTTTGTTGTGATTGGTGGAATTAAGCGTGTGGATGGCTGAAGGTTATCGGCTTTAGACACGGCATGATTTGCTATATTTTATATCTTTAATTTATGCTGTTGTGGTATCTTTTTAGTGTGATTTTGAATCTTCCGTTATTAGTAATAACAGTAGGAGAACAATCCCTTTTGGTTTCTGGTGAGGTGGTGGATAGCAAGAACCACGAGAATAAACACTTTTGATATAAACACTCAAAACATTATACATGTAACTTACTTTACCTTCTCTTCCAAGCGTGTTGTTTTAAAGATTATATTGCGCAAAGAAAGATTGAATTAGGTTACTGACCCTTTATCTTAAATTAGGATATTGCAATCGAACAGAAGCTTGTGTTGAAATGATTTTTGAAAATGTCATCGAATATTCTTCTTTGGTTGTTGAGATTAAAAGATCATTCTTGAGTTCCAACATATTGTGTATAACTTTCCCAACATTTATCCCAATAATCACAAGCTAGCTTTTATTGAATTTTATAATCACTTGTTGGTTGGTTTCAAGATTTTGTTGATTAGAGGAAGAATGTTAAATCTAACCAAATGCTAAATTCGTAAGTTTCTTGGGTATACATAGGTTGTTGTTGTTGTTCTTTGGACATGACCCAGACATTTGTAATCCAGTGGGGACCCTGACCGAAATAACTTGATACATGCAGATTCTTGTTTCGGGAAAGGTCCAATGTCAGCTCCTGCGCCTTCTTCCTGGAGGTGACAACTGACAAGCCAATATTTTACTCGGTAAAAAACCAAACATAATGCTCCTATTTTTCTTTGAATTAAGAGGATCGTCTTGGCCATCGAATGTCAGAGATTTTAATTGAATTGATGAGATTGTTTCTAAATCAGTAACATTTAAGGATTATTTTCAAAATTTCTTAAGAATCCGGCACTTTACACGACCCATTTTTAGGCTTGTCGGAGTTATTGGCTACATCTCCAAAGAGCTGTGACCATATATAATCAAAGTTTTAATTCTAAATTGCTGTAATAATCTTCATGTTTTCATCTCTGTAAGTGGTACCACGCACGACGGCCAACGGCCGACGCTGTCTGCTAACTTTTTCGACATACAGCACACGACGTCGTCCCATCTCCAGATCACTGCACCTTGACACTCTCCACTGTACTAGAGCTTCACCGACTGAAGCTCGATTGAAACATGGATGAGTTATTTTGGAATGGTTCTCCTCCATGAAACCTATATTATCCATATAGTTATTTTTTTAAAAAAATGTAAATGCTGATGTCTCCCCTCCATATTTTGTTAGTTTGTAGCAGGAGCCATATTATATTCCTCGGATCTATATGAAAGAATCAGAAATGAAAGTAATGCAGAATACTTAGATTTCGGTTCCATCTCTGATTCTGATGCCGATTCCGAATTTCAAATGTCTCCAAATCTCCCGGGGCTTTTAGCAGAAAGTGTTCACCGACTCGCGAACAAGGCCTTTCTACAGTTTCCTTAGGTTCCGAGCTTCTCTAATGGGTCATGAATCCTTATACTCGAGAACATCTTCTAAGTAACTGCAGGAGACCTTAACCTTTATATAGCTTCCATACCGGGCTTTCCCATCACAAAAGCGATACGGACCTGGTTTATACTAATCGAAACTCATTTTCACCCAAACTTTGACCCATCAATCTAGATTATTTATTGGACCACTTTATTATCTTAATCTGGATCAAATGGCGTAACTTAACCGATAATTTATTTAAAAACTAAAATTGCAATTAATGTTGGTCTAACTTTATGAGACATGGACAAAATTGTCCCTAAGGACAAAAATGTCTTACAATCTCCCCTTTAGACTATTATTAATTGCAGTAAACCTTAGTTTAAAAATAATTTTAAACCCGGTTAAGCCACGCTACTGTATAATCGACTAAGTTTTGAAAACTGAAACATTTGATCCAAAGATAATGAAAGTCTATCATTCTGTCCCGCAAGGCTTTTGGTACCGAAAAGCATCAGATGCATGTGTCCTGTATGATACAGATCTAATACAATCACGAATACCTAATACCCCACTAACATGAATGAGAAAATGGAGTGTAGCAAACTATGATGACACCTTTATGATCTAAATTGTATCATCTTCGTTTGTAGGTCTCGATTTCTCCAACTTTATGCTAAACTGCATTAGAGAAATCATGTTTTCTCTCATCGAAAGCTCAACAGCATTAAAGAAAACCTTTATGTTCTCCAACTGAATACTAAACTGCATTAGAGAACCTTTATGGGATTAAAAACTTATATCTCCCTATGTCATATCAAACTTTATAGATATCTATGTTAAACTGTATGCGTCTAAATGACATAGACACAAGGTCAATCTGTATATATGCCCAATGACCTTCAAATGCTTAAGATTGATACAAAACTTAAGACTTTCATACGTACTATGACAATGTATGATGACACTTAATACTGAGGATAAATGATGATCATCTTTATCAGTAATCATCATACTATCCTAATACTTTAAAATGTACAAATGTATATGGAGCAAACATAACGCTCCCCTAACTAACAGTGTCTAAGGACATCAAAACACCTATACTGTATACTTGTGTTACAAACACAAGTGGGTGAAGTCATTTAGTTAAAGGATCGACTCACAATTCCTCAGTTCTTAAATGCTCCAAACCTTATGTCACTTTTCCGTGTCAACATCTTTATGATCAAATGATTGATCTTTAACTGCTATAACCCTGTGATATTCTTCGTTATCATTAAAAAACACTGTAAGAAGAATACTACAGTAAAACCAAATGGGTCTAGCCTCTGAATGGACCACAGACTACTCAGAAAGTAAATGTCTGAGCTAAACCGTCTGCAAAGCAGCCCCTTAGCATGCACTCTGCATGCCTAGTCGAGGAAGTTACACGTGTCTCTGTCACTTCTACAACTATGTACCATCTGCAAACTTGAATTGTAACTTTAAGTAGACTTTCGATCATCCGAACAAATAGCTAACTTTAAATCTGAATTCCCTACGAGGTTTGGTCTGTTGACTTTACTATATGTCAACATATAATCCTGGATTCCTTCAAGTATCTCAATACTCGTTAGAATATAGTCCAAAAGTCTATAACTGGATTAACCAGATATTGACCAAACTGTCAAACAGTAAATGCAATGTCCTATCTAGTACATAGTCTAGCATACATCAGGCTATCCGTCATATTAGAATACAAAACATTCCTCTTAATCTCCCTCTTCACTTTATTCTTTGAGTACTATACCAAAGATTATCTCTCATTGTGAGAAACAGGTGTTACGACAGGTTTACAGTCAACTATATTAAACCTTTGTAACATATACTCAATATATGCATTCTTTGAGAGATCTGATGAGTATTGAGATATGTCCTAGTAAGTCCTAATACCTAGGACAGAAGATGTTATACTAAGGTCCTTATGTCAAGGTTCTTGACCAAAAGTTGCTTATCCTCATACAACATGATCAAGTGAATTGATGTGAGAAATTTACCATCCTTATGCAGTAATAGGAAGATGACTTTGCTCCCCTCAACTTCATAGTACAAGCATCCTTCTAACTTTATTTTCCAAGAAGCCGAAAGAGGTCATACCTCATCAAAAGTAAGGTATCACATTTAGGAGGTTTATTGTAAACCATATGTTGATCTGCATAACTTGCAAACCATGTCAGTACTGTCTGGATCCTAGGACCATACAGATTGTACCATATAGACCACTTTATAAAGGTTCTTACTTAAGAAGATGGTTATGACAACTTTTTGATGTAATTGTGTATCATCATGAGCTACAATTGCTTTTATCACTTAAAATGTATCCTACGAGGATAAGAGAGAAAAGGTAACACAAAGTCAGCCCTTTTCCTTGAGTGAACCCTTTGGCAATTGAGCGAGTCCATAAACCATTGAACTTTATCCCGAAATCCTTTAAGTCTCAACTTTATTTATAACTAACGAGCTTGTAGTTCCTGATGCAAATCAACTAGCTCCTAAACCTTACTATGCTTCATGGCTTGCATCTCATCATTCATCACATCCCACCACACATCTACATTGGGTCCAGAAATAACTTCTGTAAAAGTAACTCGATCTGTAATATGTCTAATAACACAGTCCAGTACACCTGACAGACTATATTGTCAGATGGGATAGCAAGTCATCTCACTCCAGTAGATTTACTTAACCTTATTAGATCTTGTACCCCCAAGAATCTCTCTGTGTATAGGTATGGATTCCTGTTCCTATACAGGTACGGTACAAAAATCTAGATCTGCCATATCTAACTGTATGAGTAGTAGATACGTGACAACTGTAGTATTCACCTTGCTATCATCCGAAAGGTCAAAAGACCCACCATCATCATAAACATGGTATTCTAGAAACTTGGTTGTTTGTGATTCTACTATTCTGGTCCCTCCTTATCTACAGTAAAATATGTGGACGTAAAGTGGATGAGATCTCTTACTAAATAGCAATGAAAAAAGAATATGCAATATTTCTTTATAAGGATTATCCTACCTCAGTAAAGTGGCCCTTTACACGATTGTGCGCAAAGTGGAGTTCTTCAATTTCTAGATAGGTAAATTAGTTCTACTCTACATTGACTTCTTTAAGTCCTTTAGGATGCAATATGCCTTTCGACAACACATCATTTTGCTCAGAACTATTCTGCATAGTGAACTAAGTCACCATTCCAAATGACTCTATATATCTGGCAAACAGGCCTTTTAAAGTTCTGAAACATCATGTTTGCTATGATATTCTCCTCCATGGTCAAATATGACTATCTTGATGAATTTTCCCAACTGTTTCTCAACCTTTAACCTTTAAGTAAGAACGCATGACTTTGATGGGAATAATCACCAAGAAATGTCAGAATACTTTCAAAATTGCACAATGCAATTGTATGAGGTTTACCGAAATCTTTATGTATCAGACTTAACAAGTTAGAAGCATGAGTTGACCCCAGTGTCCTTATTAGTCAACTTACCCCTGTGATTGTCAGTACATGTTCCAGATCATCTTAATCTAGAATTAAGAACTGGTTACGTTGATCAATCTTTGAATCCTAGCTTTGAAAATGTGGCTTAAACTTTTATTTCACATCATTTATGACTTCTCATTCATCAGGTCCTTTATACGTTGTTTAACACGATACAAAGAAGTATATATCTAATTTGGGGTAAGACACATTCTCTACAAACCGTATGTAAGAAAGTTGTATCTTTATGTTTTGCATTAAACAACAACTGTGTAACAGAAGTATTAAATGCAAAATGTTAATCTTCAATCTCCTTAATTGATCAAAAGATCACATATAAAATGTGTCGTGTAAACCTTATGAACCTTACTATAAAGTTCAGTACAAACATCCCCTATAGGTATTACTTCCATCTCTTTATTGCTGTGAACCATCAGCTCCTCATTACCTTTATTTGGCTTTATCCTGGATATGAATTACTGCATTGTGGGATCACCCTGATCAGATGTTCCACTAAATAGTCACCTATACTTTATACGACTATCGCAAATTAGATTCATAATTGATAAACCAAAGAATGACCTAATGATCTCAGTCTTCCCTTTAAACCTCATATTTATAATTTCTTTATGTCCTAAGGACCTTTACTAGAATCGGTTTGACCAGCATCAACATGTAGAGAAGATTTGAACTTCTACCTTTGAACTTAATGGACTTCATCTTTGTCTTCCCTTAAGTTGCTTTAAGGACTGTAGGAGTAACAACTTGAGTTTCTTCACCTTAACAACATAACAGAATATCGAAGTGTTGAAGTTTCAATATCTTCACCGACTGTGAAAATAAATTATTCTTGATAAGTACTCCATTGCTCCCCTTTTCCTCTGTATACTTTATGGAGAACAATACTTTTATTAAGTTACTTATCTCAATACCATATGAGACAATGTACCTCTTAGGAGACTTTGTCAAGAAACTCCTACGCTATGTCTGTGTCCGGAAGTCCACTTTACGGATGGTTAGGTATGGATTTCTTAATGGTCGTTAGATGTAATCTGTTAGACCAATCCTAGGCTTAATAGGCTGCTTTATGAGTTGTCAAGCTCATCGATGCAAGTGGAGATGGCTTACCTATCCATATGGTCATTTCAACCCTATCTCAATAACCCTCAAAACATCCTCTGTCCAATTCCTTATATTGAAATAGTAAGGGTTTCAATAGTGACACTAATTTGGTTGACTGGAAAGGTGACTTCTAGATAATAATCCTTAATTCAACACTAATGTAGGACAACAGCGATACTAAAGCCATTGATAGTATCTTTCCTGAAAATCCGATCATACATATTATGTAACACCTTTGGGCTGAATACATAATATATATAATTAGACTTCGACACATAAAAGCGATTGGAGTACAAACTATCAGCTCTCACGACACTACCACCTTTGGGCGAATAGATCATTTGAGCAACAGTCTTCCTCCATCTAATGCCTTTATTCACATCTCAAAATTTTATGTAAGGCCAACACCTTTAAGCAGAATAACCAAACATAAAATCAGAGACATCCCCCAACATGCAAGCAAACCAATTCAAAATACTGACTTGAAAGGTCACTTTGGTGACTACATTCTCATCAACATCCAAAAAGTCCGCAAACACAAGGGATATATCTTTATGTCATCCTTACATTCTTTATGGGCATATTACATGTGACAATGTAACCTCAATAAATGCTAAAACTCCGAATGCACGGTCTTATTGTCACACACATGTGCTGAAGACATTCTCCGAAAACTTCATTTGAGGCCTTCTTAAAAGAAAAACTTAATATAGTGACTATCGTGCATCACCGAATATTGAATCGACCTCCTAAGACATAACAACCTCATGTATCTCCCTTATGACAAGTTCATTGCACGAAAATTCACTCAAAAATAGCTTCAAAATGTCTTAATTCCTCTCTCAATTGATTATTATGCAATCCCGAACACTGAAAATGAGACCTGATGTAACACCCCATGTTAGGGGTTAGAAAATTTAGGAATTTTCAGTACATCATATTCTTTTCATAATTGAGTATTCGCTAATATGTGTACATGAATTTTGTCATATACAAATAATTGTATATGCATTCATGACATTTTTGGGTAAAATTAATTATTAAAAATAAAATTAAATGTGAATTGTGAATTATTTGCATTAAAAATTTATTTAGAGAGTGTTATTATTATTTCGGAATTTTTGGTGAATTTTAGAAATTTTCGAAAAATTTGGTATATTTTGGATATTTTGAAATTTTTTGGTCAATTATTTTAGCTAAAAATTTATTTAGAGAATACTCTAATTATTTTTTATTTTTGGTGAATTTTTTTGAAAATTTCAGGGTATTTTAAACTAGGAAAATATTTTAAAATGGACCAATTACATTGTGAAAAATGGTTCTCATGTAAGGTGACATGTGGTAGTCTGATATGAGTGACAAATGACTCACATGCATGGAGCCATTTGCCACTAGGTTCATTATACACGTATGTACACTTTAGTGTAGCTCTTGTTGTTCTCTGGAATGACTTTGGTCTTCACCGAAAGCATTCATCACCAAGCTCCCCTTTTCATCACCAAAAATAATGTTTTGGTTCTTACATAAGAGTCATCCTTTTTATCTGCTCGTGTTTGTTTCTGCTTCATTGTGTTGCTCCTTTCCAAACACCGAAATCTTGCTTGTTAATTTCACTATTGGAATTCGGTTACCAACTCAAGTAAGTTATGTCTTGAGCTTTACTGAGTTTTGTAAGATGATTTGATGCTGGATTTGTG
>JANKYE010000012.1:8464905-8481188 GCA_032467995.1 Erythroxylum dillonii
TAAAAATGGTACTGGAAGATTATATATATATATATATATATTATGTTTATGAGCCATAAGAAAATACTATAGTTCTAGTTTTGATTTTTTTTTTGTTGCTTATGATATTATAAAATTAGAAAATAAAAGTTTAATTTTAACAGTTTAAAAATGTATAAATTTTTTTCTATGAATTTCACTTAAAGATTCGAAATACAAATTACAGCATCAACTTTGTTTTTTTGAACCATTTCAGTTTGAATTTGACGTATCAGAAACCTAATGACAACAATCAAAAGAGTGAAATTCGTATTAACACTAATTCTTGAGTCTGTCACTCTTTGTAACTGCATGTTTTCCGAGTTCTCTCGGGAAACTAATCACTTAGTTTGATTTCTCCAAAGAAAGAGGTAATTCATTGACATCTAATCTGAATGATCTAAAAATGGGGTGGAAGATTAAAAACATGGAATGGCAAAAGAATAATATTCGATGTATTCTATAATTCCCTCATCAATTTAGGCTTGCGGATAGATCTGTTAGAAATCACCAACTAATTTTAGAGACTTGTAGAAAACTCTAGATATGTAAAAAAAAAAAAATCTAGAAAAATCTTGCAAGTGGGCAACTTGCAAATCTAGAAGTTTCTTGCAAATTGGCAAGTTGGCAAGGCAAGTTGACGATACAAGTTGACAAGTTGACAATACAAGTGGACAAGTGGCAAGTCTAGAATCTTCCAGGTTGGTGGTGCTTGTCTATAAATAGACAATAGCATCATTTGTTGTTGTGCCACCAAGAAAAGAGAGAAAAGTGAGATCTAGAGAAAGAAAAGTGTCCTAAAGTGTAGTGCGTCTGGGTTTCGTTCTTCTGTTTTTTGTTTACCTTTGGTGTGTTTTGAATCTTGTACTCGAGTCCTTCTATTAATAAAATTATGGTCGTTTTTTTAATATGTGATATCAGAGCCAAGTTGTGTCGTCTAGAGTTGTTTCTTAGAACCTTGTAGAACAATTCTAGATCTAAGAAGAGAAGTCTAGATGTGTAAAAAAAAAATTCTGGAAAACTAGCCCAAGTTGGCAACTTGGGCAATCTAGAGTTTTCCTTGCAACTTGTCCAAGTTGTCCAAGTTGCAAGGTCGGTGATGAATTGCCTCTAAATAGGCAATCCAAGCACCATTTTTGTGACTTAAAAAAAAAGGGTGAGACAAGTGTGCAGTGTTTAGAAAATAAAAAGGAGAGAAAAGTGTAGCGTGTGTTCTTTCTTTTCCTCTTGTTTTATACAAATCCTTTGGTGTTTTGAGTCTTATATTCAAGTCCTTTTATTAATAAAATTATTGTCGTTTTTTTAACAAGTGGTATCAGAGCCAGGTTGCGTCGTCTAAAGTTGTTGCTCCATTGTCTAATTTTTTTTACAATCAGAGATCGTGTCTTAGCCAAGATTCTGCCAAAATTTAATCACAATTCGGGATTGTGAGATTATTCTATCAAGGATCGAGTAATTATGGCAAACATGAGCACCACTGTTAGTAGTATAGAAAAATTAAACAATAACAATTATAATACATGGAGCACTCGTATGCAGTTTTATCTGTTAGGACAAGATTTATGGGGTATTGTTGGAGGAAACGAGACTCAACCTCCAACATTAGAAGAAGAGTTAAAGAAGTGGAAAATCAGAGCAGGTAAAGCCATGTACGTGTTGTCGGTGACGGTAGAAGACGACATACTTCAGCAAATAAATGATGTAAGGATACCAAAGGATGCATAGGACACTTTCACCCAGTTGTATGCACACACCAACGACGCCAGGCTCCAACATTTAGAAAACGAGTTATTGTCGATCTCGCAGCGCAAGATGACTATAAGTGAATATTTTACTAAAGTTAAAACTTTATGCCAAGAAATTTCTAAGTTAGATCCTCCCAATGCTATAACTGAAACAAGAATGAGAAGAATTATTGTACATGGGTTATGCCCAGAATTTCTTAGTATTGTTACGGCTACTCAAGGTTGTCCAAAGGAACCAACCTTGATAGAGCTAGAAAATATCTTGGCCAATCAAGAAGCTTTAGATAAACAAATGTCTAAAGTTTTTATTAAAGAAGAAGACAAAGCCCTTTTCACCAATAAAGGGGGAAAAAGGGGAAAGTCACAAGAAGTAAAGTGACGGAGGAAACCTCGAGAGGTCGAGGAGGTTGGCGAGGCCGCCAACGAATAGGGAGCTTCAAGCAAGGGGGAGCTCGTCAAGGTCACGATACAAGTCGTAACAATAAACAAAATACTCAGAAAGAAGATAGGTGTTATAACTGTGGAAGGAAGGGTCATTACGCTCGAGATTGCTGGAGGCCAAAACGAATAGAAGGAAATACTGCCACGTCAACACAGCAGGATAGTGAAGAAGAATGGGATTTCCATGCATCATTTGCAATAATGGAAAATCCTAAAGAAATAAGCGAGAAAAGTGGTGTAATATCAAAGGTGAAGATGGCACTTACAGCTATAGGAGAAAATCAAGTCAACTATAAAGATGATTGGATCGTTGATTCCGGCTACTCCAATCATATGACAGGTCACAAAAAGAAATTAATGGGGACATCAGAGTATAAAGGAGAGCAAGTGGTGGTAACTGCCAATAATTCAAAATTGTCGATAACACATATTGGCAGTACCATCGTTGTTCCTCATTATAGTCAGCGGCCAGTGCAACTACAGAATGTCTACCACGTGGAAGGTATGTCAAAGAATCTCCTATCAGTATCTCAAATGACGTCAATAGGAAACTTTGTATTGTTCGGACCAAATGACGTCAAGATATACAAGGAGTTAAAAATTATCGGTCGACCCATGGCGGAAGGAAAAAGAGTAGAGTCTTTCTATGTAATGTTAGCTGAAACAGCATATATAGATAAGACAACGAGAAATGAGACAGTTGATTTATTGCATGCAAGATTAGGACATGTAAGTTATGAGAAGCTAAAGGAGATAATGAAAAATCAATGGTTAGAGGTCCTCTGAATCTAGATGTCCGAGATGACATTGTGTGTGCAGGATGTCAATACGGCAAAGCATATCAATTACCATACAAAGAGTCAGAGTATCAAGCTAAAGCACCCCTGGAGTTAATACACTTTGATGTGTTTAGGTTAGTAAAGCAGATGTCTGTCAGCCAATTCAGGTACATGGTTACCTTTATTGATGATTTTTCTAGATATGTGTGGGTTGATTTTATGAGAGAAAAGTCAGAGACATTGAGTAAGTTTGTTGAGTTTAAAGTAAAAGTAGAAAAGGAGATAGGGAGAAGGATACAATGCCTTCGCACAGATAATGGTGGAGAGTACACTTCAAAAGAATTCGAACAATATTTGCAACAACATAAGATCAGGAGGCAGCTGACTTATCCAGGTACTCCACAACAGAATGGAGTAGCAGAAAGAAATAATCGTCACCTGGCAGAGATATGCAAAAGTATGCTATATACAAAGAATGTACCAGCAAGGTTTTGGGCTGAAGGTATGAAGACGGCATCATACGTGATTAACAGGTTACCTCAAGCAAAATTGGGGACCTCACTGTATGAAAAGCTTCAAAAAGTCAAGCCCTCAATAGGGTACTTTAAAGTGTTTGGATGCGTCTGCTACGTATTTGTACCAAATCATTTATGAAGCAAATTTGATAAAAAGGCAATACGCTGCATATTTGTTGGATATGACAGCTGTCGTAAAGGATGGAAGTGTTGTGACCCGACTACAGGACGATGCTACGTAAGCAGGAATGTTGTCTTTGATGAGGCATCTTCTTGGTGGTCACCCCAAGCTGTATTATTACCAAATTCAAAGGAAATAGAGGAGCAGCTACAACAACGATTAAAAGAATCTACAAAAGTTGATAAGACTCAACCAGTGGAAGAATCTAGAATTGATACTACGCAACCAAGTGAGGAAGAGTCCGTGGAGATGAGGTTGCCAGAAGAGAAAAGCCCATGGCAAACAGGAATCCATCATTCAACTCCAAAAGAAATAAGGTCAAGTCAGATAGAGGACCTTGAAGAAGATGTTCAACAGCCATTGCCTCAACCATGAAGGTCAACTAGACAAAGAAAGCCAAATCCAAAGTATGCAAATGCAGCAATAATCGAGGAAATTGGTCTGAAAAAGCCGACAAGTTATAAAGAAGCATCACAAAGCAAGGAATGACAACAGGCAATAAATGACAAAATTCAAGCATTAAAACAAAATGAAACTTGGGATTTGGTGCCGAAGCTTGAAGGAGTAACACCCATCTCGTGTAAATGGGTCTATAAGAAAAAGACTCAACTAGATGGAACAGTTGAGAGATACAAGACACGACTAGTGGCTCGTGGTTTTTCACAGAAGTATGGGTTAGATTATGAGGAGACGTTTAGTCTAGTGACAAAGATTACAACCGTTCATGTACTCTTAGCACTTGCCGCAAACAAGTCTTGGAGACTTTGGCAGATAGACGTAAAGAATGCCTTCCTACATGGAGAGTTAGACCAAGTGATTTATATGGAACAACCTAAAGGTTTTAAGAGTAAAGATTATCCAAACTACGTTTACAAGTTGAAGAAGGCATTGTATGGTCTAAAGCAAGCACCACAAGCATGGTATGGTAAGATTGGAGAGTTCCTTATTCAGAACGACTATAAAATGGCGCCTGCTGACTCAAGCTTATTCATGAAGACACATGGTAAGAAGTTGGCCATAGTCTTGGTATACGTGGATGACTTAATCATCATAGGAGATGACGAAGAAGAGATACGACAAATTCGAGAAAATCTCTCAGTTTGTTTCTAGATGAAAGATTTGGGTGAGTTGAAACACTTTCTTGGTTTAGAGGTGGAACACACAAAAGATGTGTTTTTATGTCAGCAGAAATATGCACAAGATCTTCTAGAAAAATTTGGTATGTTAGACTGCAAGCCAATATCAACGCCAATGGAGGTAAATGGCAAACTTCGAGCTACTGAAGGAAAAGACTTACAAGATAACACGATGTATAGATAACTCGTGGGCAGTCTAATCTATCTCACACTGACACGACCAGACATCACATTCTCAGTTGGAGTTGTTAGTCGATATATGCAAAATCCAAAGAAGCCTCACTTGGAAGCAGTACGAAGAATCTTAAGGTATGTCAAGAATACTATTGACCATGGTCTCTTATATAAGAGAGATAGTACGTGTCAAGTTAAAGGGTACTGCGACGCCGACTATGCTGAAGATTGTGACACAAGATGATCAACAAATGGATACATATTCAACATTGGCTCAAGAGTAATCTCTTGGTGCAATAAGAGACAACCAATAATGTCCTTATCAAGTATAGAAGCTGAGTATAGAGCAGCAGCAATGGCAACACAAGAATGCACATGGCTCATACAGTTGTTAAAAGATTTAAATCAACCAACAGACTACTCAGTGGAGCTATTCTCTGATAATCAATCAGCAATACAACTAGCGGAGAATCTAGTATTCCATGCACGGACAAAACACGTAGAGGTACATTATCATTATATTCGAGAAAAAGTTCTCAAATGTGATATAAAAATGAAGTACATCAAAACAGAAGATCAAGTTGCAATATATTCACAAAGGGTCTCAGTGGAACAAAACATGAAGAGTTTTGCGAGCAGCTTGGGATAATCTCAAAAAAAACTTTGAAGAGAAATTAATTGGTGAGGGGAGTGTTAGAGATCACCAACTAATTTTAGAGACTTGTAGAAAACTCTAGATATGTAAAAAAAATCTAGAAAAATCTTGCAAGTGGGTAACTTGCAAATCTAGAAGTTTTTTGCAAGTTGGCGATACAAGTTGGCAAGTTGACAATGCAAGTTGGCAATTGGCAAGTGGCAAGTCTAGAGTCTTCTAGATTGGTGGTACTTGTCTATAAATAGGCAATAGCACCATTTGTTGTTGTACCACCAAGAAAAGAGAGAAAAATGAGTTCTAGAGAGAGAAAAGTGTCCTAAAGTGTAGTGCGTCTGGGTTTCGTCCTTCGTCCTTTTTTTTCCAAGGTAAAAATATATTATACTGGAAAAAAATATTACAAAGTCATACGGGGCATACCCGGGTCAAAAACAGTAAAGGGCCGTAATCCCAAGCCCAAAGAAAGCACAAGAACCTACAACACAAGGTCTACTAAAAAACAAAAAGCCCAATCCAAGGTGATAGGCTCAACCGTAGCAGCCCACTTGAACAACCATGAGAGGCTAGTCCAATTAAAAGGCCCAGCCCGAAGAGAAAGCAGCCTAAGATTGGAGAACCCGACGTTGTGCGGCAAGGAAGCAAAAGGTTACTGACCCTCACCAAAACGACACCATTCAAAGTGAAGATTCCTAAAGCATCCAAGGAGACAGCCCGCATGCAAGAGGAATCCTACCAATCAGAAGTCAATAAGGTCCACCGGATATAGACGATAGAGGACCTTGTATACATGAGTTTTGATCTTGACCACCACATCATAAGAAGAAATGTCAGCAGCATCCATTAAGATAGCGTTACGACCCTTCCAAATCAGATATAGCGTAATAATAAAGGCAAGCTTAACAGTTTTACACCTGATAAGAGTGCCTCGATGATTGTTCCTAATCCATCGAACCGAACTCCTTAGTGTTGTCATAGCTCGCGGCAAATCCAGCTAACCTCGAATGGAATTCTAGACCCTTGTCGTGAACACGCAAGCAAAGTATAGGTGGTCAACGGTTTCGTCCGCCGCATTACACATGGGGTATCGACAATCAATATCTAAGAAAAGCAAATTATCCTTAGTTAGGAGGCAGTTTTGCATACAAAACCAAGCTATAAAGGAGCACTTCGGGGGAATATAGCTTTGCCAAATCAGAGACATCCAAGGGCGAGGCACGAGCTTCACACGGAAGAGGTCATAAACCTTGGTCGACGTCAAACTCCCCTCCACACAAAGGGAGTGAACACCCTGTCCCACCAGTGCCCTACCACCCAAGGAGGCTAATAAAGAATCTCGAATCAAGGCTAGGCGTTTTAAGAGTGGGGAGTCTCGGTTGTACGGACGCCAATCCCTGATGGAGGTTCCCCGCAGGTGGTATGCATGCATCCAACGTACCCATCAAGAATTTTCTTCGGCCTGAAGGTTCCATAAGACGGTAGCTAACAAAGCATCATTCCACAATTTACAGTTGCGAAGACCTAAGCCCCCTTCAGGTTTCGGACCACAGAGAGCATCCCAAGCAACACGGTAATGCCGCCCCCCCCCCCCCCCGAGGAAAATTCGGCATAAAGAAGTAATACAATCAATAATAGTGGCCGGGAGAGGCAAGGTTTGCATTCAGAAGGATAAGACACCTTGTATTACAGATTGGACAAGAATCAAACGGCCCGTATAGGATAGGCTCTTCTCCTTCCATGCGGTAAGGTAAGCTTCCACCGTTTTGATTAGGGAAGAATACTGCGCAACCAAAATTCTAAGCGGTGCTAGGGGTACACCAAGGTACTTGACGGGGAAGGATCCTTCAGGAAAATCAACCAACTGAAGGATTGCGTCTTTGGCACCACCAAGAACACCACCGAGGAAGATAAGGGACTTGAGAGGATTTATCGCCAAACCAGCCACGTTACTGAGGGTGCTCAGCCCGTCCAGCAACACCCGAATAGATGGGATATCTCCCCGAGAGAAGAGCATTAAATCATCAGCAAATGCTAGATGCGATAGACCCACTCGGTGGCATTTCGGATGAAAATGAAAGCTTCCAGTAGCCGTTTGCATCTTGAGGTATCGGGACAAGTATTCTAAGCACAGCAAAAATAATGAGGGAGACATGGGATCTCCTTGGCGGAGCCCTCGTCTACTCCGAACCTTCGGTGTGTTTTGAGTCTTGTACTCGAATCCTTTTATTAATAAAATTATCGTCGTTTTTCTTTTACAAGATCAAAAGATTTGACATAATGCTTTGCAACATTCAGTGCTCATATTATTAGGACACTAAAACTGATATGATATTTATACATCGAACGAAGCATTATTGGTTGCTATCCTATGTATCCCTGAACAAGAAAAACAATTGAAGATATGACTTCATCCTTCAGAACAAATATTGGTTGCTCGATCTACTGAAAGACTTCTTTAAATCCTATGGCGAAGCAACATTGAGAGCAATAGGACTTCTGACCGTGTGAATCCCATTTTTCCATGTTAAATACCCAAACACATACTCTCCATTGCTGGTCTTAAAAGGTCTGAATTCAATCCTAAAAGCCATTTTCTCCCCTGTATTTGCAAACTTAAGCTTGGCAGGTGTCACTGTACATGCAACACCAGGTGGACATTGTAGACTAGCGTTATAAACTGTGGGTCCAATACCATAGTACGTGACTGTTCTACTAACGGATACGCTTCCATGCAAGTTGGATATGCCAATGGAAGGGTAGTTGAGATTATATGACTTGGCAACAGGTTGCTTGCAAGAAAATTGGTATCCAGCGAGGCTTCTTAGTTTTGCTGGGGTTGCACCTATGCTGCAGAGAAAAATCAAGAGGTCTTCCACGTTAATGTCATAAACTAGTCCTGGGTTAAGAGCTGGTATTGGATTTATGTGTCCAGATCCATAATCGAATGGTGTAGCCGGTGTGCCAAACGGATTTTTTTGAATCGGTTGGTGGGTGTTATCAGTCACTGTAGCTGTAACATGTTCAAACAACAGATATTAGGAATACATCAATTGCCATATGATTGCCTAATATATTCTAAAATCTAACCGGTCGTCATTATTGCAGACTTTATAGCTGCTGGACTCCAAAAAGGGTGGTGTGCTTTTAGGATCGCTGCGACTGCACTAACATGTGGGCAAGCCATGGAAGTGCCGGACTGTATGTAGTAATCTACTGAAGTTAAGGAATAAGTTGATACTGGAGACCATGCTGCCAAAATATAAGCTCCAGGTGCTGTAATATCTGGCTGCGATTGGAATATAATTTGTCAGACAGCATTATATAGGACTTAACATTTCTCCTATATTATTAGATTACATTGGACAATGCTTACTTTTATAATATCTGGAGACCCAACATTTGGTCCCTGGGAAGAAAACATTGCCATTTCTGGTGCAGGTTTATGGTTCAGAAATGCTTTTGTTGGACTAATTCTTGCAATTGGTTTCCTGCAGCACAAGTGTCAGAATGATTCTTAATTGTCAGTTGCTTTATGATTTGGACTTCTCTTCTCTTTTGCAACCGGAGCTAGAAAACTCACTTTTCTTTCTTCATGTATTCTTGAAGCTCTGACGCTTCTTCCAGCCCGATAGAAGTGCCTGGAATTACGAACTGGTAACCGATATCCCTGCCCGTTGGATCAATCAGTATAATTCCATCTCCGCCACCTTGCTGCACAAAATACGCCTTTTGTCTTCGGTTTTCAGATAAATCCCCAATCTTGCACACCACAATCTTTCCCTTAATTTTGGTAGCATCTAAAGTATTGTTCTGGCATAAACTGAAATAGAAAATAAGTGAGCGGAGGGTTGTAGATTTCACAAGAGCACTGTCTGCGGATGACAGTGACACAACAAATATTCTGAGACTCGTACGCGTCAAATTATATCTGGAAATATTCATAAGAAATTAATAAAGCTTTCGCAAGTTGGTTTTCACACTATAATTTAGCTTGTGCGTTGGATAATTGAAAAAAAATACTTTAAAAATGTTTAACTTCTGGAGAACCTGCAAATTAGTCGATGAGATATTGAAGGATTTTTCAGGTAGATCTGAAAATTGGATAATAAATTGTACAGTGAGAACTATAGGCCCAACACAAAATGCATTGAAGAATGAAGACAAGCCAATACTTGTCAATTTCACAGCTCAGCTGCCGTACTTGTGTCTTGGATAATCAAGATACCTGGCATTGTCAGCTGATACTCCTGGTGAAGCTGCATCACTTGCAGCTATTAAAGGTTTTGGGATTTTCATCTTCAAGGGATTTATAGAAAAACCCTGAAAGAATAGCTTGCTTTTAATGGAAATTCAACTCATGCTTGACAGGAAGAAAATGAAAATCAAATTGAGAGGGATCACCTTCAGGACTTTCAAGTTTCCCAGATGTACATTTGAGAGGAATTCTCGATCGATTGAGCTAGCTGCCACAGTCATGATCCAAGGAGCAACGTTTGTTGCAGTCCCTGTGAAGTATGAGTTTCCTGCTGAACAGGTAACAAATATTCCCTTTCGAAATGCGTGGAAAGCTCCGATAGAGATGGCGTTTTGGAAGTAAAATGGTTGTGGAGGAGGCGGGCCGAGGGAAAGAGAAAGGATGTCAACTCCGTCACTGATTGCATCGTCCATTGCAGCAAGAACATCAGCATCTGCACAGTACAAATACCAACAAGCCTTGTAAATGGCAAGCCTGGCATTTGGCGCACCACCTCTTGCAGTACCATTGGCCAGACCAAATAAGTTAGCATTAGGAACAGCAGAGCCAGCTATTATTGATGCAGTGTGGGAGCCATGCCCCTCACTGTCTCGAGCTGATCGGAAAACAGGGCCACTGAAAGATTCAAGAGGCCCTTTTTGTGCTTCAAATCCTTTGACATAAAACCTTGATCCGATAATTTTTCTGCATATTGAGTGTCACTTGGCATCCTTAGACTGATAGTTAGCTACAACTACCAACTTAGTGTTAATGAACGAAAGGAAATGGTAACAACATTAGCATAAACGAGTCTTGCTGTGCTAATCGTAGAAAAGACAACGAGAATACGGATGACTTTGGTCAAATGACATGTTGATCACCTGTTGCAGTCGGATAACGTGAAGTTTTGTCCAACGACACATTCACCCTTGAACTTACTGGGCACAGGGCCTAAGTGTTTATCGTTGAAACTCTCAGAGTCAGGCCAAACTCCTGCAGATGAAATAATTAAAGAAAGTTGTCACATACTTGACTGTGGCTACAAATAAAAATAATTCTTTAGGGCTATATTGTAAAGCCTTACCTGTATCAATGACTCCAACAATAACATTTGATATAGATGAGGGTACTCGAAATCTGCTTTGGATAGAGTTTAACCCTAAAAATTTCCACGAACGTGTTGTGTGGAGATCATTCATCTTACTTTCGAAGATAGAAACAACTGACTCCCTTTCTGCAGAGAAGGGCATTGGCATTACTCAGTTTGTACGCATAATAAACCATTGATCTTGATGATAAGTGTATCTCTTGCACTTGAATTATGCAAAAGCACTTTGAGAAATACAAGTGAAGATGCTCAGAACACCTGCTAGTTGCTGGGCTTGCTCTTCTGTAAGCATCGCGGAGAAGCCTCTAAAACTTCTAGTGTAATGGTGAATTGCCACATTGTTCTCTTCATGAAGGCTGCAGAGAATAAAAGAAGTTGCATCGCAGCTTTATACATGCATAACTATGTTTCAATGAAAGCTAACACACAACATAAACCCATGCCTGTTAGTGACTGAAGCAAGCATCTCATTGTTGGCCTTGATCACAGACTCTGAATTCGGGTGGGAGTGTTCGGCCATGTATACTATGTAATGCTGCACAGAGAAACAAGAATGTCGCAGTTGTCCCAATTACAATGGTCATATGAAACCAACATTTTACACGTTTAGACACCCTGATTTAGTACCTTCGTTTCAGCTGCGGCGGCATGTTGCAATGAGACAATGATGAACAAGAAAAGAGTAAGACCAATGTGAGGTCTCATTATTTCTGATACAGTTACAGATTACAATCAGTCTAAAATTTGTGGTGATTCCCCTGGTGGATACTGCACATCCTTTTATATGCGATATAATTATGCTAGAACTCAAAAAGTCATAATCAAAACTCAAAACCTGGGCTTAAATTTCCACATCTGCTATAGAATTTGCACTACTTGACTAAGTTTAGAAACATCTATAGGTTGACGGTCCGTAGCCGACTCTTGCTGTCCGAAACAGGGCTATGTGTCAATGGTATAACAAATTTTATGTCATTTGATGGGATTATTTTCTATGCATTGAAGGTCTGGTTCCAGTCATTGGAATCGTCGTGTTAATTTAGATATCAAGGATTACCTTCAAATAAATAATGTCGCGAAGCAGCGAAGGTTGCCAATTAGCTCGGTTATTCGATTCTATTACTTGTTTTACATTTGGGAGATACCATTATTCCAATTCTCAATGGTAGAGTGAATCAGAGTTATTGATCATCAGTTCTCTTCACGAACTTGTTTTAAGCTATATAGATAAATCAAAATGGTCGCACCATATACACTCGACAGAAACAATAAGACATCCTTCTTGAAATGGGATTTGGGAAAGAGCGTCGAAAACCAACTCTAAGCAAGCCCCAATAACGTACGACTAAAAGATGTTTACACGAGAAGGATGAACGAGAAATGTGAGAAAGAAAAAGTATAGTTTCTCATAAATATTTCAACCTTTCATTTTTCAATTTGACCCGTAGTTTTTAGTCGCTCTATCATGTAAAATGTTTAATTGCAGTGTTTCGAAACACGCGAATGTCACTTGCATTGCACTGAGCTATGTAAATAGTCTGTGCTCTTTAGTTGCATTAGAATCGTGGCATCAGAAAATTTGAGGACAATTAAATGCTTTATGACCTTTTAGGAAGTATCTAAATTCGACACTGGCGACGTAATAATTCATAACAGTATACTGTCTCTTTTTTTGTTACTATTGATGGAGATTGAGGATGAGAGTATAGTTGCTACCTACTTCAATCTGCTTTCTTATTGCTGCTACACTGATACCTTCCGATGCTTGTGGTAAAGACTCACTTTTTTGGGGTCTGTCTTCTTCAGGAGTTTTTACTTTGAGATCTGTGTATGATTCTTTCTGAAAATTATATTACCTCTCACAATTTTCCTTGGAAGCTGATTTGGAAGTGGTCAGGCCCTCAAAAAGTTCGAATGTTTTTTTGGCTAGCCCTAAACAATGGAGTATTAACCAACGATGAAAGAAAACGACGACACTTAAGTGATTCTGGAAGTTGTGTTATTTGCAACAACGAGCCTGAAACCCTTTTACACATTCTCCGGGATTGTCATGTTGCTGTTCAATTCTGGAGTCTCTTTACTGATTTTAATAATTTGAGTTCCTTCTGGACTGTTAATCTGGAAGATTGGTTGTTAATGAACATGAAAAGCTCTCATCTTTCCCATGACCATCTTAGCTGGCCTACTATCTTTGGCTTAGGCTGCCGGAACCTTTGGAAACGAAGGAATGACAGAGTTTTTAATTCTGGTGCCTCTTTCATTTTTAATACCTTACAGAATACTATTACTGAAGTTAAGTTGATTCAGGATATCTTCGATAAGTTGCCTTCGGAGAATAATAGTCATTCGGGTTCAAGGTTAATTTTTTGGAGATGTCCGCATTCCCCTTTTATGAAGCTCAACACTGATGCTTCTTTAGCTGCCTCCACGGGGATTGCTGCGGGTGGCGGATTGATTCGGGATCATACTGGTCACTGGAAACAGGGGTTTGTTTTCAAGACGGGTCGTTGTTCAATCCTTCGTGCTGAGTTGTTGGCTATCTTTTATGGTATTCAATTTACTCATACACTTGCCTATTTTGATGTGCTTATTGAATGTGATAATGAGCTTGCTGTCAAGATGGTGACCGGTGGTGTTCAAGCAAATTCCGATTGCTTGCCTCTCGTTGCCAGAATTCGAGACTTACTGAAGCGATTCCATAATGTGACACTCACTCACATATACAGAGAAGGGAATTTTGCAGCTGATTATCTTTCTCACCTTGCTTTTGATTTTCCTCCTGGCTTTTATGTTTTGGGGCAAGCTCCCCCTAGTGTTGGTAGATGGCTTGATCATGATTTAATAGGGGTCTCCTATGTTAGGTAGGTTTCTGTTTTTGTGAGTTGTGCTCACCTTGTCTCACCAAAAAAATAATAATTCATAATAGTTTCCATTTACAGTTTAAGCGTACCAAAAAACATGTAGTTATTGGTGGCAAAGTCACCTTTCCTTCTCTGTTAAGACTTCAACGATTCTTCGCGTATCTGTAATAACATCAAAGAAAACTTGTAAAATAGGTTTTAAACAACGTGGTGAATTCTATTTATATATAATTCTATTGCCTTAATTATCCTATATCTTCTTAGATGGAGAAGTGCTCTAAACGTAATTATCTTTAGCACTTATTGTATAAATCATTTTATGATTAATAAAGACATTTTTATTATTTCAATATTCATATATTTATGAATTTGATGTTGATCTTAAATTGATTTAATGAAGTTCTTGATACAAAACATAGCATAGAGAAAATCACAATGAGATCATGATAATAAGATTCATATCATGTATAATTATATTAGTATCTAAACTTTTCCTAATCATAAGATTAATGGCATAAGATATCATTAATCCGGATAGACTAGCATATGCTATACTCTTTAATTGGATCAAGTGGTAGATCTTATAAGCTGTAGACATAAGTTGTTTAGAGTTAACATATGGATGCTTACTAAGGATAGTAAGTACATTAGATTGACCTACTATAAGACAATCATATGGATAATCTATTCCAGTGTCAATAATAGTATCATCATAGCAATGGTGCAAGTATCCTTTGACTTGAGGTACTTAAAGATATCTCGAATATTGATCCTGTGCTTAACTCCATTCATTGGGGCCTTTCAGGGGTTACTTATAGGATGGTGATTGGGTATAGCTTGAGATATTCGAAGGTAATTGAATAGCCAATAAATGATTCACCACTCCTGATAGAAGGAGATGATAACTACGGCCTCTTGTCGGAGTCATTGCTGGGGAGTCTCTGGACAGAGCATATATGTATCATGAAGAGAGTATTCAATGATACTTATAGAGTAATGAGATCCTCGGGACACGATCTAATATCACTTGGACTAGATGTGACGTAGTTAGTCTAGTAGAAGTCGACACTTTGATCATACTCTGAACTAAGTTAGGTGTAGATGGTGAAAGAACGAATTACGTGGAAACATTGCGTATAGAAGGGTTTGTAATCAAACCATTGACTTTTTGGTTAATTAGAGTTCATGTTGCTAGCTACTGCTCTTGACTTACTTGAATTAAGTGTTAATTCAAGTGGTCAACATAATCGAAAACCTAATAGGTCACATACATAGGAGATCCGAAGGATGAGTAAAATGATTTTGAATGGTGATTCAAGATATAAGAGTGTTTTAGGATTGTATCATGATGTGATCGTGGTAGAAAACGTTGCATGAAATGGATTAGAAACAAGTGTTGTTGGCTGTTAATTTGGCCATTAACTTTCCAAACTTCCATTAATGTATGATATTCATGGTCACTAACTTCCCATAACTTCCATTAATGCATGATATCTTCCATTAATGCATGCTATTCATGGTCATTAACTTCTCATAACTTCCATTAATGCATGATATTCATGACCATTAACTTCTCATAACTCTCCATTAGTGATAGAAGTTATGGGAGGCCAAATTGTGCAGAAAATAGATATCATTTTTGTGTATCTTTTGTAGGACACAAGTGAAAGAAATGTTCTTTCTTACACACACACTCTTTTCTCTCTAACTCTCACAAGAGTTTTTGTCTTTGCTAGCATAAAGAAAAAATTCTAGCCATCTCCTTGTGAGGTTTTATCCTTCTATCTTCGTGTGGACTTTCATTAGAAACGGTCTACGTTGATTGTTGTGGTTTACAACAATCCAACGTGGAGAAGATTAAAGAACGAAGGAAATTGTTGGAACAGTATGTAAATATCTTACATTTTATGTTTTTGTTTTCTATATCGATATGCATTAGTAGATCTAGTTTTTGAGATTCCGTTTTATTTTCTGCTGCGTAGATTTGATACATATTATGTATAAGATGCATGATTGAAACTTTACATATGTATAGAATGGTCTCTTATGCTTTATAATATTCTTTTTAAGTTCTAGCTTCAATTTTGTTTATGTATTCTTTTCGTAAAGAAAAAAGGAGGAGCCAAGTATATTAGACATATAGCTTCTTTAGTTAAATTTAATTTATGCTAATTTTTTCCTTATTTTCTCAATTTAATTTTACATGTATTTTGTACATTTCGTATCATAATGTCTTAAATTTTAGCACCATTATTGATACAACAATTCGATCTAGTTAGTGAAAAAAAGTAGCTTCAATAATAATAACAAGGTTTGAAATAGATAAGTTCAACGAGAATAATTTCTAGAAGATGAAAATGAAGGCCATAAGGAGGATAGATTATCAAATTCCCAATAAGTGGAAGCACTATTCATCGTCAAAAGGAGATCAACAGGAGGTGG
>JANKYE010000012.1:8522686-8535288 GCA_032467995.1 Erythroxylum dillonii
TCGGTGCTTTTTTTTAATTATTATCCCCTTTTCATCATATTTGAAACTGCGATTACTTACTTTATATAATTGCCACCGTAAGGGACTGATCCGAATTTGTTAACATCTTCAGAAAAATATCCTGCTAATTTGAATTAGTTAGATCGAATTTCCTATGTTTTGTTTTCATTGGTTGTCAATCTAAAGACTCAAAATTTGAACTATTAATATTGCTTATTTCTTTTGTCACAAGCTAGAAAAGGAGGACCACAAATAATACTTTTGAGATAATTTTTGAAGATTGCTATAACTTAATTAAAAAAAAACAGCCGTATTTAATGTAAACAGATCAGAAACAATGGCCATAAGCAATCGCTTCCTTGATGAGTTATTCAATGCAATCTGGATTCTGGAATGGTCTTCAATCATTTCATTACAAGAACTGAATGTCTGACATCGAAACAACATGCACATACACCATGAACTAACAAGCAACGACACAACGACAATCTTGGAAACGCTGTAATAAGATCACCAGTTAGTGGTGAAGCGGAAAAATTTTCTCCAAGGGGGTGATATCCTGAAAGGAGCTTGAAAATTGAACAAAGCAGTTTGTGAATAAACTATTTGCCCCCACTGAGGAGAGAAAATTCATCTACTTCACCACTTGAGGTAGTCTCTTATTTCAGTCTTACTATCTCAATGCAAACATGTCCTTTTAAGTTAATATAAGTACTACTGCTCATCCCCAGCTAGTGCTCCGTAGCAAACCGCTCCCTATATACGTACCACCACACGAATGTTGTTGAGAACTTTTTGTTACCGAGCACAAGCTTAGGGAAGCTTATATATATAGCTTCGAAATTTATACTTGAAACTCCAAACACACGAGGACGTTGTTGACCAAAGGTCGATTGTATCTAGCGAACAGAATCATCTTCAGAGCCAGTGATGCATTCCTTCTCATCTTCAAAACCTTCAAGAGAAGGGTGTGGAGAGTGACCCTTCCCAAAAGACCTAATGTGGTCCTTGAGAGACCTTTTGTGCTTAAAATCGGAACCACAAGTGCAATACCAAAGCTTCCCGCAATTCTTTTCGTGGGTACGCCAATCCCCTTTAACAGCAAATGCCTTATTGCATTTTCGACATGCAAAGGGCTTCACTCCATGCTTTCTTTTGTAATGAGTTTGAAGTGTCCTGAAGTCCTTCAATGGCTTTGCTCGTGGATGGTTGATGTTGTTCTTGCAGCCTTGTGCACAGCAGTAGCATGGTAGCCTCAACATAGCTGCTGGCTGAATCCCTTTGAGTGAGTCTGGTCCCTTCCTGAACTCTGATCCATGTCCCCACATATGCATCTACAGACAAAAAGAAGACCGTAAACTTTAAATTGTATTCATTTTCGCTAACCCTATTTGCGATGAAAAGTGTTAATTATTATTCAGTGACTAAAGTTGAGAATCATAATTAAAGTCTGAGGATCCTAAGTCGTTAGTTAAATAAAATCCTTCTAGCCCCGGGCGTTGGGTGAGTGTGGTGGGCAATACCATTGCCCTTTCTGCAACTTTTGACAATGTTGCAGGTACTTGGATATAGTTTACATAGCATCTTAATCTTTTTCAACTTCTTGTCACACCTTTTTATGAATTTTATAAATCATTGTTGACGTTTCAGTTACTTCAACTTTCTTTTTAACCTTAGCTTTTGCACTCAAAGGGAAAGCAATGATTTTTGCCAAAACATATATATATATATATATAACACTACTTTTCTTACTTGTCCAAGGGAAATGATTACTGTAGCTACGAAAGAAACAGTTATAAACCCAAATAACAGAAGTCAATATATTATTGGATATATACTGATTTAGGGAAGATTATATGCAAATATAACAGACGATTGATGTTCGACATAAAGACATGTTTGATAGTTATCACTACGGAAATTGTTTCTAAAGGGCAAAAACATAGTCAGAAAAGAAAGGCAGGTCTAATTATGGTGCCAATTATGATGGACAAGGTTTCCTCATTGGCACATATATTCACAAGAGCTAATTTAACTGATAGACTATGTCATGTCAAATTACTTCGAATCAGATTACTTAAAATGATTTAATGAAAATTTAAAAAAAAATTCACACATTTGTTAATATAGAAATTGAGACCGACGATATATAAACGTTTTGCTTGTTGATTATTTTTGCATGAACGAGAAACATGTACAAATCTGAAAACCTATATATATTCTGTATACCTCCCTAGTTAATTGCTCTTTTAGTTTATATACATATATAGACGGTATGACCATTATGAAAGAGGTGTATATCTCGACGAATTTGTATTCTAACTTCCAAATTTTACAATCTCATGTTGTTATTTTGGTCTAATTATTATAATGAGTTTCGACTTCGTAAATTAGTTTGGATAAGTATCATCTTTTCTTCCCTCTCTTGTATCTTTGCTGTTACTTAATTGTTTGGCCCTAAAAAGGGTAACTTTCAATTGCTTTGCCCCCGAAACGCTCCCCTTTCTGCTAGAGAGAGTGGATATGCTAAAACAAAGGGAGAGATACCAATAATTCCACATCTTCTATTAAATCAGAAGTGTATAATTTTGAGCACATGCCTAGTGTGGATGCAAACCAGAAAAAGTAGTTGGACACTTGTCAAATCTATGATTGATGGATAACACTTGTTTGCATTGGGAAAAGGCAAGAGAAAATTACTGGAAATTGACTAACCTGCATGTTATTGTACCTATTGAAGGTCTTGTTGCAAATGGAACAAGCAAATTGCATCGGGCCTACAAGTATCTGAGCAGGAGTTGGGATCCAAAACCTACTCTCTGTGTTGAAGGAGGAGGCACGAAATCTTTTGTTAATAGCTTGCTCTTCCCTCGGATCAAAAACCTTAGTCTCAACTTCAGAATTTGCAGTGTTAGGCAATCCAATGTGCAAGGCCACTGTAACCTTGTCCATTTTCTCATCTATCTTAACTCCAACATGGTCCTGCTGTCCCATGTGTTCCTCCTTAAGCGCTTTGTTCTCTGTAAGCCTGCTAAGAAGCGGCAAACACCGAATATTTTCTTTGTCTAGTTCTTGTTGTGGCTGTGGGGATAAGATAGGAAGTCCTAATATGCTCTTGGGATTCATTGACTGGGTCGCCTGTTGAGTCACAGACACGGAAGAAGATGAAGAAGTGGATGTTGATGAAGATAGTGAGGATAAAGAAGAACAAGGAGAGGGAGATGGTTTAAGCCATTCAATGAAAGTTGGAGGCTGAAAGCGCAGAGCCTTGTCTTGTAGATGGTAGCTCCATAAACCCATCTTCTGAGAGAGAAGGCCCTGAAATCTCTCCTGAGATGGTGTATATAATTATATCCAGACTTTATGTGGGAAAGCTTTGCACTCAATGGTTGGTTTAGAAAAGGTGCTTTGGTTTGTTTTGTAGGAAGTCTTTCTTTCATTTCAACCTTTGGCCTTTGTTTGATTGCACATAGAGGGAGAGGAGAGGAGAGGAGAGGAGAGAGAAATTAGTGGTGGGGTTAAAGAAAATGACATGCAAAATTAGACTCACTTAGACAAAGAGAAGAGAATCCCAGAACAGTCTGATGTATGTGTATTAATACTGAAGCTATCATGGACATTCTTTAATGATCACATCATGTATACAATGGAATTTGACCGTGTATACATCTTCGTCTCCAATAAAATATTATTATATAATGAGAGAAAGTGAACTCAAATAGATCTAGGAAAAGAGAAATGATTTCGGTCAATACCTAAAAAGAAAGAAGAAACTTTATCAAACAACATAAATATACTATAATAATATGAGTAGGGTGGTTAGGACAACAAACACTTCTTTTAACTATTAACTACTTTTATTTCTAACGCGTTTAAATATATATGGTTAACAATTTTGCTTCAATCCTATTTATAAGCTAATAAAAATGAAATGTAGATGAATATTTTTGATGAAATAGTTCTTTTTCAAAATAATAACAAAAATTTTATCTTAAAATAAATATTAAAAATAAGATAATAAAATTAGTAGTGAGGAAATAATAGTACACAATCCAATTTTATTTTCTTGTGTTCCTTTTTTTAATTTAATTAATATAATAGATAATTAAAAAAATCCAAAAATTTATATGTTTAGTTATATATACAATTTATATTTTCAATTAATAAAATCAATATAAAGTATAACTTAATATATGGTATTTGATATTTTGTAATATGTTAATGTAATTTAAGTCTATAATATCAGGCGCCTTCAAATTAGAGATCAATCCTTTTTATTTTATTTTTACACATTTTGAGTTATGGTAATTCGTTAAAAAGTATATTTGATATTTTCTAACTTTTACATAATAGTATATTAATTTATAGTCTAACAATTAGAGTATATTAATTTATAATCGAGCAATTAGCTGATAATATATCATACTTTTATAATTAAATTTCAGTTTTCAATCTCTTTTTGAGTGATTATGGGTAAATTATTTAATTTTTTAATAAAATTCATGTTTTAGCCTATATTTCATAATTATTTATACAGTAAATAAACTGATATTTCTTATATTCCTTGATATTTAAAATTTATGTTAAAACCATATTAGAACAAATAGTCCAAGTATAATCCTCGTAACTGTTTAACATAACAAGAAAGAGTAGAATATCTCTTTTGAATTAAGAAATATCATAATTATGTAAGGCGGTATCAACATACATGGTACTGCCATTCTAGATTTATCTTTTAAAAAAGATGAGCAAGTTAATAAACAACTCGCATTTAACAGCTTGCTATGTAAGCTGTCATACGTTTGATTTACATTTGTATATTAAGAGAGGAGGAAGGGAGGTATAGAGAGTGAAAAATAATACAACAAAATAGTGACACTCACACACAAGGTGTTTTCCAAATTTACTATCCCTAGGATAATATTCTCATATTTTATCACTCACCTTTTTAGGAAATATTTCTTAAAAATAACCCAAAAATTACTCTCTCACACAAAATGGCTCTCTAAAATTCACTTTTAAACTCACCACACATCTCATACACGTTTGATGTGCATTTGTATCTTAAGAGAGGAGGAAAGGACTATGCAAGTTGTCATATGTTTAATTTGCATCTGTATCTTAAGAGAGGAGGAAGCAAGGTACAGAGAGTAAAAAATAATACAACAAAATAGTGACACTTACACACAAGATATTTCTCAAATTTACTATTCCTAGGATAATATCCTTGTTATTTTGTCACTCACCTTTTTAGGAAAACATTTTCTAAAAATAACCCAAAATTACTCTCTCACGCAAAATGACTCTCTAAAATTCACTCTCAAACTCACCACACATCTCATGCATGTTTGGTGTGCATCTGTATCTTAAGAGAGGAGGAAAGGACTATGCAAGCTGTCATACGTTTGATTTGCATCTGATCTTAAGAGAGGAGGAAGGAAGGTATATAGAGTGAAAAATAATACACAAAATAATGACACTCACACACAAGGTGTTTTCCAAATTTACTATCCCTAGGATAATATCTTTATTATTTTGTCACTCACCTTTTTAGGAAAACGTTCCTAAAAATAACCCAAAAATTACTCTCTCACACAAAATGGCTCTCTGAAATTCACTCTCAAACTCACCACATATCTCATGCACGTTTGATGTGCATTTGTATCTTAAGAGAGGAGGAAGACTTGGGGCCATCCAAACAGATTCTTGGCATGGTGATTATTAAAAACAGAGGTGTCAAGAAATTATGGTTATCACAAGAGAAATATATTGAGAAAGTACTTCAAAGGTTCAATATAGATAAAGCTAAAGCGATTAGTTGTCCTCTTTTTAATCACTTTAGGTTGAGTACTAAGCAATGTCCTTCGATATGTGAAGAGAAGGAGGAGATGATTAAAGTCTCCTATGCTTCTGTAATTGAAAGTTTGATGTACGCTTGGTATGTACACGGCCATATATTACGCACGTAGATGGAGTAGTGAGTAGGTTCCTTTCAAATCCTGATAAGGAACATTGAGATGTTGTGAAGTAGATTCTCATATATCTATGTGGTACTTCCAAAACATGCTTATGTTTTGGAACTACCAAGACTATGTTAGTTGGTTACACAGATGCAGACATGGCCAGCGATGTTAACTAGAAAGTCTATTTCAAGTTACCTAATTATCTTTGCAAGGGGAGCCGTGTCATGACAATCAAAATTGTAGAAATGTATTGCTTTATCCACCACTGAAGCGGAATTTATTGTTGCAACTTAAGCATGCAAGGAGCTCCTGTGAATGAAGAAGTTCTTAGAATAACTTGGTTTTTAGCAGGACAGATATCAACTATTTTGCGACAGTCAGAGTGTTATTGATCTTAGGAAAATTTCCTCATTCTATTCAAGATCAAAGCATATTGATGTGAGAAATCACTAAATCAGAGAGGTGTTAGAGAAGAAGCTGTTACAGCTTGAGAAGATTCATATGAATGAGAATGAATAAGATATGATGACAAAAGTTATACCCAAAGGAAAGTTTGAATTATGTCGATCATTTGCAGAAATGATAGTAAATACCATGTAATTGGTAGGGAGAGAATTGTAAGGTAGTATCGACATATATGGTATTGCCATTCTAGATTTATCTTTAAAAAAAATAGCAAGTTGACAAACAATTTGCGTTTAATAGCTTGCATGTAAGCTGTTAGTTGCTACATAACAGCTTGTTATGCAAGCTGTCATATGGTGGAGGATCTATAAAAGACCTTCCCTTCCTCCTCTCTTAAGATACATATGCACATCAAGCGTGTATGAGATGTGTGGTGAGTTGGAGAGTGAATTTTAGAGAGTCATTTTGTGTGAAAGAGTGATTTTTGGGGTATTTTTAGGAAACGTTTTTCTAAAAAGGTGAGTGACAAATTACACCCTAATAGGAATGTTTCATGTCCATGGAAGTATATGTGATAGGAGTTAATGATTATGATTTGATTATGTTGCTTATGTCTTGAATTTTGGTTTGATGGATTATAATTAGTAACTTGAAATTTATTTATTACAATTAGGGAAAGATTGATGAATTAAAATGCACATTTGGATTAGGAAAAATGTTAAGTGGTTAGACAAGTTGACACATAGAAAATTAGGATGATTAAGCTTATGAATTAGTGACATTTGACATAAAAACTTAAGTGACAAATGGCATAGCTAATTAATTGACAAGTAGCAGCAATAAGTAAGTAATAAACGGCCTAGCCTAATGGTGACATTTGGCCGCTTATGGAGTAGACAAATGGGATACATGCTTAGTGACAAATGTCAATAAAAAGAAGAGACATCTTGCACCTAATTGAACTAAGCTTATGCAGAACATGTTTCTATTGTGTTTTCTTTTCTTTCTTCATCTCTCACCACCGAAAACCTATTCTTATCTTACAACCACGTGTTTTGTTAGAGTTTTTTCTTCCGAATTATCATATCAAAATACTGCATCAAGGAAGCTAGATCTTGCTATCTTTTATGTTGTTGTCTTCTTGGTACTAAAATCATCATAATTTCACCCTGATCTTGGAATTGTGTTTGTTTACTTGGAAGGCTAGATTGGCTTTTTCATTGAAGTAAGAATTTGAGTTAAACATGTAAGTGGAATTCTAAACTTGATGGCATGTAGTAATACAAATTCTATGATGATTGAAATGGGGTAGAATATGTGTTGTGTTGATGTTATAATGAGTTCTAGAAAATGAGGCTTGTTTGATAGATTCTGTTCCGATTTTTGAAGCATGGAAGACAATGGTTTGTGAGCTGCCAAATGAATGATTTTGAATTGGAATTGGACATGAAATTGATGAGGAATTGAAGTATAATTAAGGTATAATTGAGGTGTAATTAATGGACTATGATGAAGGTTTTCTGAATTTGGTATAAAGATTTAAGAATCTGGAAAATTGATGGAAATTGGACAATGAACCTTTGAATTACCTATCCCACGATCGTGGGAGCTACATAAGCTTTCGATTTTGTTTGATATTTGAAGCAACTAAGGATAAGTTACTTTACTTAGGTTCATTTAGACTTGAATGGGGATTGAAATGAACCTAGTTTGATGTTGGATTAATTGGTTAAAGGTTAAATAAGCTTTGGATTGTTAATTGAGGTGATAACTTAAGGAATGGATTGTTTGATATTAGTGTATCTAATTTTGGAATTTATGAGTTGTTCAAGGGATGAAGGTGTTCTTATGAACAAAAATGTAATCTAAAGGATATAAGAATGTAAATTGGATATGAATGTTTGAGAATTAAGAACTTGTGTGAACATATATAATGTGTAATTACTTAATGATATCATTGATGTATTGATGCAAATGCTTAAATTCATAAGGCATATTGAATTTGTTCGGATATGATTGAATGTATTAAATTTGAATGATTAATGATTTTGAATTGGAATTGGACATGAAATTGATGAGGAATTGAAGTATAATTAAGGTATAATTGAGGTGTAATTAATGGACTATGATGAAGGTTTTCTGAATTTGGTATAAAGATTTAAGAATCTGGAAAATTGATGGAAATTGGACAATGAACCTTTGAATTACCTATCCCACGATCGTGGGAGCTACATAAGCTTTCGATTTTGTTTGATATTTGAAGCAACTAAGGATAAGTTACTTTACTTAGGTTCATTTAGACTTGAATGGGGATTGAAATGAACCTAGTTTGATGTTGGATTAATTGGTTAAAGGTTAAATAAGCTTTGGATTGTTAATTGAGGTGATAACTTAAGGAATGGATTGTTTGATATTAGTGTATCTAATTTTGGAATTTATGAGTTGTTCAAGGGATGAAGGTGTTCTTATGAACAAAAATGTAATCTAAAGGATATAAGAATGTAAATTGGATATGAATGTTTGAGAATTAAGAACTTGTGTGAACATATATAATGTGTAATTACTTAATGATATCATTGATGTATTGATGCAAATGCTTAAATTCATAAGGCATATTGAATTTGTTCGGATATGATTGAATGTATTAAATTTGAGCATAAGGAAATAAACTCATGCGTTATGCATTATTTCTCTGTTATGTGATTCTGAAATGCGATATGTTTCGTTTTAAACTTGCCAAGTCCTAGTTGTGGGAAATAGGCATGTCTAGACTGCTTTTGTACTTAGACACTATGACGTCTTCTGTTCTCAGACACTACAGTGTTTTCTGTTTCAGAGACTTAAGTCTCTTTTGTTTATGTTAATACCAATCATAGGTATCTTCTATTCTCGTTACCCACTTTTGAAAAAGGATTAGCAGGCAATTCTATATGTGTTTTGATATTTGTTCTATTATGATGCATTATATCTTATTCTGCTACAATTATATTCTATTCTAGTATAATAATGTTTTGTTCTAATACAATTGTGTTCTGTTCTGTTACAGTGAAATTAATAATCGGATTATTCTATAATGTGGATAATCAAAGATTGCTTGTGATATGACATGATTTAGCGCATGTAAATGATAGATGACTGTTGAAAACAGTCGTCATCTTATATCTTGTTTAGTTATTTTCCATTAAACTATATGCTTAGTACAATGTTTTTTCCTCTGTGTAAGTCTCGGTAGAAAGGATTAAGGTTGAGACAACCGCAATGGCCAAAGAAGGACGTGTTATGTTTTGGAAGATGTTATGTCTAAGTTTGTTTTTAAGTTGTATCCAATATTATGAGACATATTTGTATTTTGTGTAAATGGTTTGTAACAACTATAATATAAGATGGTTTTGTATTTAAGGCATGTATTTGATAAATTCAATGTGTATATTTTGTTCTATTTATAATTCAACAACTTATGAAATGTAAAGTATGTTGCCTTATTATCTAGGAATTTTTGGAATTTCTTGGTATGTTTTAAGTTTGTTTTGTGTGACATCCGCACGTATATTCTCCTAGAGGGTATTAGGGTGTTACATATTATCCTAAGGATAGTAAATTTGGGAAACACCTTGTATCTGAATGCTACTATTTTGTTGTATCATTTTTCACTTTCTGTACCTACTATTTTCATTAGTGGAAGTTTTATTCGGAGTTTGGCCCGTGGTAACCCAAATTAGAGTGAACTACGTTAAATTTTTGCGTGTTATTTTCTTGCTTATTTTACCTGTGAGATTTAGTTTGTAATTTTTCCCAACAAATTATTATTTAAAATAAGCCTTTAAATACGATTAATAGAAAAATCTATTAATTTTATTGAGAAAAGCTACAAGGAAATCATTACTTAATCCAATAAGCATCTAAGCTTTGATTATTATAAACAAAAGTTAAAATAACAGAAATAGCATCAATTATTAAATCCAAAATGAATGGACTTTTGTTCAATTGATATCGTAGTATAAACTGAATAAGTCTTATAATCCCTATTTAATTATAGATTTTATATACAATTAGTCAAACAAGTTATTTTAGATTTTCCTTGTAAAATAACTTTTCTTTAGATACAACTAAAATTAAAGATTATGTTTTTATAAGAAAAGAACGTTAAATTTTTTGGTTTCATATAAAATGTAAAGAAAATTAATGTAAAATTGAATTTACTACAATTAACATCACTTATTATGACTCTAAAATAAAATATTTAAAAAAATATAATGATTAACTTTTAACAAATACACATTCCTATGGATCATAAATATTGAAAAGACAATAGCTAATTTTAGTTATAAAACTTTTAAATTTTTAGACATGATTTATAAATTTCTCTTATACGCTTATATTTAAGATAATTTAAAATATTATAATTGAATTAACATATGTCACATATCAAGCCTAAATTAATTTTATTGAGAGTATATTGGATCATCACTTAATAACAAAGCTTAATCACTTAATTTAAGTAATAAAAAAGCTTGTAAATAATTCTATCTAATAAGTCTCGTATATTTAACTCTATGAAATTAGACATCATAAAGTTTATCTAAGTTTCTGACTTTCTCTAATCTTCATTTAAAATAACACATAAAATATAGTATACACCAAATAGGAAAAAATAAATAAACAAAAGTAAAATACAATTACACTACATATATTTTCGTAAAAATTCGTTAGCAACTCACAATACATCGTTTTCTTTTTTAAAAAAAAAAAGACTCTAAATACATCGCACTTAAATGCAACAACAAAATTTTTAACTTTTCATAAATAAGACCTGTATCTGTTTGAAGTCGGCCTCGGACATAAGTCCTAGTCAACCGAATGGTATTTGCCTCATTCTAGGATCAGATATTGAGCTTGACTAATCAAATAAGTAACATTTTTATTATAGATTCAGATATTGTTCCTCACCAATTTAATGATGTATGCCTCGTTTTGATGTTAAATATTAGTCTCAACCAATCGATTAGTATCTTTCTTATTACAGCGCTAAATATAAGTTTTGACAAACCATCCCATCATGCATATCACAATACAACACATCACTCTCACATAGCCTTAAAGCACATTAAATAGCACATAGCAATCACCACATATATCGGATGTCCCCGAAGTGACCAATCACCACATGTATCAACTACACTCACAAGGCACACCAACACTATGAATATAATCACACAAAAAAATAAGAAATACTTGAAATCTGTTGGAATAAATATATGTCACAAATAACTTAATTCACATACATAAAATACGAGCAAAAAAAAAAACTCTAATTCTATCAATTTAATAAAAAAAGTTCAATTTTCCATTACCTTTAAATATGAATTTCTTAAGTGTTTAAAATTAAGAAAATAGATCATTGAAATAGTTAATATACACACATTTAAATATCCAAGATATACATGATCAACAAATAACTAGCTTAGAAAATCCTAATTAATACATACTATATGTTATAATGCCAAACGTATTTGTGGATTCATTTATGTTGTATAATTTTGTAGTCTTTCAACTAAATCTGCTTTAAATTCATTACTAACTCACTTAAAGCCTCCTTCTTTGTACTTGAAATCACTTCTCTAATTCTTATGCACACTTTCCTCTCATATTTTCTCTCATTACTCTATTTTATTTTTGTAAAAGATAACAATGAATTTAAAAAATGTTTTATAAAACAAAGAATGGTGGGCATATTCAAGAAGTGGAAGGGTTTTAGCTAGCTATATTAAATTCAAGTATCTTTGTAAAAGATTTAGAAAATTCTCTTAACTTTTTTAATAACTTCGACATAATATTTCATTCAAAATTTGTGATTAAAAATAAGTTGTATTTATTAATGATAATAAAATGAACCTATAAGATTCTTTCACCAAATTCTCGTATTTACAGTTAATATAAACTCACCATGTCTCCTTATGAAATGTAAATATTTCTCTTAACTTTTTATAAATTACTGAATTATATCTACCCATTTTTCTATAAAAATTATGCGTAAAATATTTAATATTTCTTAGTTTTGACTCCTTATTAGAATATCAAGCTTCATCGCGTCACTATTAGTTTATCTTAATTCTATCCAAACTAAGCATGATATCAAACACAAATTATTTCACAAACATCAAACAATTTTTTCAAACTTTATATTTATTACAACTTCAAAAAAACATAGGTAAAAATAATTCACCACATTTGACT